>CABFOQ010024705.1:10062-30355 GCA_900660455.1 Gephyroberyx darwinii
ACAGTTTTTCAGAGTGCAAGTTAGGTAACTGGAAAATTGAATGGCAAAGAAGGTGCTCTGGTCAAAATAGAAATAAAAGTATTAATGGCATTTTTTTTCATTCATTAATGACTGCAGCATTCATGATCTTGTAAGGTCAGCAGGCTAGCTAACTAGCTTACCCAGATAGCGACAAGCTAGTGCATCTAGTTTGAACTTGGAAGGTCAACAGGTTCACTAACTAGCTTAACCAGGGAGCTATAAGCTGGTATGGCTAGTTTGAACTTGTAGGGTCAGCAGGCTCGTTAACTAGCTTACCTATGTAGCTATAAACTAGTATGGCTAGTTTGAATTTGGCAGATCAGCGAAGCTAACTGATAACTTGTACAGCTAGTATGGCTAGGTGGCATTTTTTTTTTTACTTAGTAATACGAGTGCGAGGTTTCATATTAGTTACCTCTCTTACCCAGTCTAGTGTTACTTAGCCAGACAAACTGTGGTTCTTTAGGGAAGATGCTTAATTCAGTGGTGAGAGCAGTTTCTTTGCAGCCCTGCCATGTGCAACTTAGACGTCATAATCTCTTTCTATTTTTTTGTTCTGATTTAATTCTTTAGCCAGACACTCCTGTCACATGCACACTGGTGTCCTTGTTTAAAAAGCTCCCCTTTATTTCACAGTCACTTTTTTTTCTTTCCCAGTCTGTCTCTACTTTATATAAGGACTAATGAATGGCACTTATATGGCACCAGAATCTGCTTGATGACATTACTGTATGTTCATGGACACACACACACATACTCATAGGCACACATGCAAATAGACCATATTTGACAGTACTGAGTTGATTAAAAGTTAGTGGTTACATCCATAATTCATAGCTCCCTAATTCTACTCTGACCTGAAGGGAAGAGAGGGGCTACACTGCTTAACATCAACTGCCATCCTCACCGTGCCATTTCACTAAATTAACTAAATCTGATTACAGTCTGGGTGTGTTCTTGTACTTCTATTCCATGTGAGGTCCTCACTTCTACAAGGTTCTGTTTAGGGGTTAGGGTTAGAATTAGGATTAGAATTAGAATTAGGATTAGAATTAGGATTAAGTTAAAGTTAGGGTTACGGGTTAGGGAATGAATGTAGTCAATGCAAGGTCCTCATAAGGATAGATAGGGTTTACTTTAATCAGCTAGTGGAGCTATTTATAGCTGAACTGAATGGACAGCACTGGATTCAAATGAGTATTGTAACAGGAGGGGAGACAGGGGTTTTCCTCAGTCAGCTCACCCCCATTCAGTGCTCAGTCATTTGCCTTTTCCTCCCCCTCTCTCTTCATTCAATTCTCTCTGAAATTTCTTCTTCCTCTCTCTTGCTACTTCTTTTTTTTTTTTTATCTCCCCCTCCTCTTCTCCTCCCTCCCTTTTCTGGGACCAGAAGTAGTCACCTCATTATGTGCTGCCTAATGTTGCAGGTAATTAGTTGAGTCTGTCTCTGGCTAGAAAGTAAAGGCATGCAGAGCCACGGAAAGCACAGAGAGAGGCACACTGACACCATCTCCAACACTTTAATATATGCTAATAGAAAAGACATTTATCTGCATAGTTTTACATAAGAAAGGAGCCATCTGTCTAGGGCTTTTAATAATTTCCTCTAAAAAATGTCACAGAAAGTCATAACTTACCTGTTACGCAGAATAACATTTGCACTCTTATCTTTGCTGGCCGTGATCTATTTTAAAAAATGATTAATTAAAGAGTCAGGAGAAGAGAGGAGGCAGAGAGAGAGACGGGGGTGGGGTAGAGCAATAGTAAGATGGGGTATGGAGTTTTATCATGATAATTGTATGTTGCCAATGAAAAGTTAGAGGAGGGCTAATCATTAAAGGTGCTTTGTGTAGCATTTTTTTTTAACATCTTTATATTTTTAAACATCAATATATCATTGTCATTGTGATACCTTGGTATAATTACCACAAACAAATGACACCGTGGTGGATGATTGATTGCCTCTACCTCATGTCAGTGGTATTGTTAGTGCTAGTGTTTCTCCAAATTGAGACCACATTTCCTATAACCTCATTACTTCCTGTTCCCTGTCCTCATCCCTGCCGTCTTCGGCTTTACTGAAGAGGATAAACACGTTGGAAGTGATTTTTTTCTATCGGCCTTTTCACTACTTCCACCCTCCGCCGTCGCCAAAACCTCTGAGGTCCATGTGCGCCGGTCCATGTGCTCTTCCTCTTTTGTGCCATAAATCAGTGAGATTTCCCGCCAAATTCGGCCCCATTGGAACACAATGTGAAAATGCAGCACAGAGGCCGGTAGAGGCTGCCAATCGTCTCACTGGTGGTTTTGCAATGTGCCGGTTGAGAGAAACCAATCAATTCTGTTTGCTTTTGGTGTAGAAGAACATGAGCTGACCCAATCAAGCAAGCAACAGCTTCGAAGGACATTTTAGCAAAATGGCGCTCGAAAAAGCATACATTTCCATACATGTAATGTGCACTTTGATGGTCTTTCTGTCTCTTCTTCACACTTTCATCACACTTTTGATAGCAGAAGAGTGAAGTGAACATTTCTAGAAGGCATTATTCAAATTCAGATCCTTGACCCTAACCCTCAGCCATGGGTCTTAGTCAAAGGCTTGTATTTGGTCAGACTGTGTCCAGCAGAGAGCAAGAGCTACTGTGGTCTTACTGAAAACAAGGTCAACGTTCAATTACAAAAAGGTAGCGACGAACCGGTGAGTTGATGTGATGCACAGCAACCTTATCCTGCTCTAAACTCCTGCTACTGGATGCAAGCTTGGCGTTCAGACTTATATATACAATTACACCACGAGAGGTGAAAGAGAGATTCACGTGTAAATCTGAAAGTGTGGGCATTTGATAAGATTTCAAACGCTACTCCAATCAATAAGAGTGCCTTGCATCGGGCCGTCGCTGCACTCGTCAGCCAGAAGTGAAGAGGAAGAAAGAGGGAGGAGAGAGCGTTCTACCTTTCTAGAGCAATGCATACAACCAGTGCCTAATTAGCCTTTGACACCTTGTGCTCAGGCTTTGATATGGGTGTGCCATCTATGTGTGCGTGGATGCATTTTGTCTTTGAGCTCTTTCTTCACTTCCACTGTTGCTAAATGGTAAGGCGCGTCTTCTTTATGGTGCATCAGTCATTCCTGATCAGGTTTCAGCGGATTTGAAGATTGTTTCTGGATCAAAGCACCCGCCAGAGAGACTTCCAATTGAGCCGGTACGTTGTTTGACATCCATTGCTGTGGAATCATCGCCGGCTAGCTCGTCCCGTAGACCCGGCTCCTCTAATGAGGCTCACCAAGAGTGTGTGACGAGCAAGTGCATCAAAACCACAGGAAAGACAGGGGAAAAAAGGCTTGGATAGGTGCAAGGAGAGATGAAAAGAGGCGATTGGAAATAAAAAACACAGATCTCCTCCTGCCCTCTGAGTCTTAATCCTCAAAGTGATAGGAAGGCAGGAATCTGTGGATGACCTTTTCTGATTCACTCAAGTAACTTCATACAGCTCCGACATACAGTGATGCCCTTTTGGGTTTAGACTTAAGACCCTTTGAGGGTAGAAATCCTAACAATTGAGACTAAATTACTTTACCATCATAAAGTAAGCCCTAAGCCCTATATCACTGTCATGATAGTGTATTAAAATGTTGTAATTCTATTGGTGGTCAGTAGGATTTTTGACTGGGATGTTCATGCACTACCTGCTAAAAATGCTAGTAAACACAGGATATGATGTACCTGTAACTGTCCCTTGTGCCATAATCCAGGGTGAGAATTGATATTATAGAAGCCTAGTTCAGATATTAAAGAATGATATACACAAATTAAGTGTGATATACAAAGTGCATGTTAAGGTACAGATGAAAGGTACTCTGGCCTTGATAGTTCATTATTACATATATTTCCTTCTAACATTATTATTATAGACTGGGTTACATCAGCAATGAATAGGGTATTGTTATGTTTTCATGAATGAAATGATGTGAACAAATTATAGTAATTATAGTAAAAATAATAGTACAAATTAAGTATAGTCTTGTCACTTTAAGATTAATGCGAGTAAAAGTCACGAATGGTTAAATGTCGGAAAGAGGAAGGGGACCTAATTCAGCGTATTTAGGGCTGATTGTTATAACATCAGCCAATTTTGGTTTAGGCAAACGTGTCATTTCAAATGTAGTTTTTTGTCATCAATTCATTTATATTTTGCCTGAACTTTTAACAATATATCAATATATTTTCAGTCTCAATATTACTGCTTCTATTTTTTTTAATTTAATTTAACCAGCTCAAAAGTGGGAACTACCAATAAGGTCTCTGAACAACAGAACACAAATTAACAGATTGAATAAAATATAAGTGAAGCATAGTCAGCTAGCTCAGACATGAGCTCAGGTTCTCTCCTGAAGCCCTGTTCTCAACCATTTCCTCATCCATACCAGTGTGTCTGTGTGTCTGTGTCTGTGACAGGGGTCTATGACACTTTGCTTTCCTGCCTTAGACTCCTGTCTGGAATAGTATCTTCAATCCTTCCTAACAACTAACATCACCAGATGCAGCGTTTCCACCCTGAGCACACCAACACCACCTTCCGCTCCAAACCCAGCAATTTGTATGACTCAGACATCTTGGCATACAATTCACAAGAAATGAAGTTAAAGCCTGAGCAGTTTTTAACTTAATAGTCACTGAATCAGTTGAAATCCAAAGAGAGACAGAGCCAAACCATGAAAAAAGTGGTCATGTTTGAATACCTTTGGTGCTCACTATATATTATACATATGAAAGGCAGTATGTCACAGATTCGCTTACAATGTGAGTTCCCTTAGTTTCTTATTCCCCTCGTTCAAGACTACAGTACATTATAAAATCTGTAAGACTGTTTTAAAGAAGGAGGTTGGAGCACATCTACAGTTCTAATGTATGAGGCACTACTATAATACCCACATTTTGACAGAAATGTCTTCATCAGGGTTTATAGGTGGACTGTGTTACACAGAAGGAGGTCATTAAAAAAAATCATGTGAAGACATTTTGTACAGGATAAAATGCTTCTGTTGCCCAAAATATATCCAAGTTGAAGCAATCACTTTTAATCCCCTTTTCTCGACAGGTGATGACTGTTTGGTGACACAAGTTAATACTTTGGTATCCTTAGAATTAAACATTTCAGAATTATGTGTTGCTCATTATTCTGAGACCCTGACAGCAGACATAAAATTGACATTAAATTGACTTTGGTAAGTGCCTAAGGCTTGTGATACACAAGGCACAATACTGCAATACGACAATGTACATAGGCAACGCTCCCAGCAACAGGCAGCAAAGTTTTCCACAGGATCACAAATGTATTCAAATGTTTCCTGCCAACAAGATGTCTCTATGTGATTAAAGCAACATATGTTGAGGCAACTCCTTGGGCCCTGTTGCCCATCAAAGTTGCCCCATGTATCACTGCCTTAAGAGACCAAGTTTCCTTCCATGCAGGAAAGCCAATTATCTACCACTCAGCCTGAGGGGAAACCTCCCTGGCCAAGGAAGATGTTTGGGCTTGGAGGGTTTCAAGCAGGGGGATTCTGCTGCACTGGGATGCATTTTGTCACAGAGGAGAGAAAATATGGAAAGACAGGTCAGTTTGTATTGTTAAGATCAGGTTTCCTCAGGTGAGACGATGTGTGTGTCTCACCAATGGCAGCCACAACAGATTGTTCTCTACTTTTGGGTGCCTGAAATATCTCTGCATGACCTACAGATTTGTTCAATTACAATCAAATTGTAATTGCTTATTTTATTTTGTATCATATTGCTTGAAGTATTGTAATGCATCAATTAAACTAACAAACTAAAATTGACATTTTTTGATAGATAGCTGTATATGTACAGTACTTTAACATGCAGTATTTTATTTTGAAGTAATCTTGTAATTATTAGACATTGTGATTATTCTGATATTTGCAAAACATGAGTAGGTTTATTCTATTGTTTTAATTACTGGTGTGTTTAGGTTTTAGCTAGACCTAGCCAGCTAATCATAGCAGACATACAGGATCAAAATGAATGGAATGCACCGATCTGCCAAATTCTACCCTCGGCCCAAAGGCTAAGGATCGTGCTGGATGCACGGCCAACGTCTCTGCGTCGTCTTGCCAATGAGCAAACAGCGCTACGTAGCCTTGACAAATATGACACTCCTCAGGCTGACGTCTTCCAGATGGTACTGGGGTAATAGCTGTAAACACAAAAACACTGTAGATTCTGTTCATGCTAAGCTTGCAATCGCCAACAGAAGTTAGCCGTAATGCTATCTCTCTAGCAAGGCCCACAGTCATTCAGAATAGAGCGAGCCAAGTTGTTTGCAGTGTGAACGCAACATTACTATAATAATACAGGAGGTTGTAGCCAGCAAAATCATATATTTTCCATTGCAAGAGTGAATGGATCAACAGGAAGTAGAGTTGAAACAGAAGTGGGGCACAGACAGTTTAAAAAAAAATAAAAATTAGTTATTAGTTATTTAGTGAAATCTGTCATCTGTTTGCTGTGATGCAACTTGCTTTAAATGAAAAAATTCTGAAATCGTGGCATCCTGGGGGGCATCTATATAGTACGTAGCCTTGAAGAGCTCCACAGAGGGCACCTCTACAGAAAAGACATTCTCTATCTCCTTCATGCTGAGTGGATGTTAGCGTTGTAACATGACTTTCATGTTGAACAGGTGCAAACTTCTTCGCGTCCTGTAACTTTTTGCCTTCTCTTAGGGATGTTTCATGCGTTTCTCCTGCCTGGAAAATGTGAAGACTAAAGAAATTACACAAAATAAAAGTTCTATCATGCTTCTAGTAATAATCTACTAGTAATTCTAATAATTTAATCTTAATCTTATCCTGTCTTGTCTAGGATTAGATTCATTATCATAACAAATTATGTGCTACCAGACGCAACATGTCCTCTGTGCTCAGAAACAGCAGCACTCGTTTCTCTAGTAGCAGCGCTAGCATCCTAGGTAGCCTAGCCAGCATACTTTGTGGAGAATAAGGACTCAGCAATGTGTGGACCACACTGATTTGTAGTGTCCATATGTTAACAACACAGATAAGTCATCAGATAGTCATGTAAACGATAACACATTTCTGTAATGGTTTAATAACCACGTTCTCCGGTGTGTACTTTCTTAAAGGGGTACTCCCGCATTTCCAGGGTCATACTTATGTGTTCATAACATGCCGTTTGTGGGTGCGTCCATTTAGCGCAGGGGTGTTTCTACCTGTAATGAAACCTTAGTTTTTTTAATTTGCCGTTCAGATATCATTATCCCTGGAAATGAAATGTTAATTATTGACTGATATTTTGGCTGTGGTAGCTTGTCTGTGTTTGTATATAGTAATGGATTTATGATGATGATGATGATGATGGTAGCTTCTGCTGGAAGAGGCTAGTAAAGGGTAAGCAACCGTGTTGAAAGGGAGTCTGTGGGTTTCAGTCAGGGACTGTGCTTTTCTGGTCAGCACAATGATATTTTCTGTGGGGTTTTTTTGTTTGTGAGTTTTGTTAATTGTCTTGTCTCATCTGGATGTCCTGCTGCAGTAATTCAATTCATCATGTATGCTCTTGCAAGATCACCTGGTCCATGCCTGACCTCTTATTGGCCCAAAGGCCCAGTACCCTATGACTTTTATCATCTAATCATACCAGGACTCCTGAGCTAGGCAGGTTTTTATATTCCCGAAAGTGTCTGGAAGTGGCATAGAAGCTGGAGAAATTGTCTTGGGACAGGAAGGTCATTAGTTCGAATCCCTGGACTGGGCAGCCCCCTGCAGCATGAATGCGTGCAACTATATGAATGTGAAGCAGGGTGTTACTGGAAAAGAGCATAGAGCTCAGTCAACTTTTCCTGGATAGTTATAGTTTAAAAGAAATCTGAGTTTCTCATATTTGATACTTGAAATGCTTTTATAATAATAAAAACCTTTAATAATTCATGATAATCTTAACGACCTGACAACTAATATTAAAGCTGCCAGAAGTTTGAGACTGAATTTTGATTCTGGGCTGAAATATGATTATTAAATCCAAAGAGATGTTCATTCTTGCTTCTGCCAGTTGAGAAAAAGCTCTTAAATTAAATTAGGTCACTTCTGACTTGAAAAAAGATATTTGTGACTTCATTTCATTTCATATTGATGACTGCAATTCTATAAATTGTTGCCTTAACTATAAAGCTCTTTCTCATCCACAACTAGTTCGAATACAGATGCCAGGCTTACAATAATAAGTCAGCGATGCTATAATTCTATTTTAACTGCCTTACATCGGCTTCCAGATTAATTTAGAATTGACTTTAAGATTTTTAAGATTACTTTTAAAGCAGTAAATGACTTGGTCCCCCATATTATGGAGCAAATTGAATTGGGGTGAAAGCAATATTCAACTGATAAGCAATCTGTCAATTGGCTGTAATAACATTTTAACCAAACAGATACAGTCTGAATAAACTGATGTCTCGTCTCTTTGTTCAGCAAAAGCAGTTTATTGACATGCAGCATGGAGAGAAGTACACAGATGCAGTTCTCTGAAAAGGAAATACCTTGACGGGTTATATATAGAGAGTGTAAGGCAGGGATGGATCTACACTCATCTTCAAGGTTATCCTTCTAAACCCAGTGGGAACAGGTTTTAGCCAGTTGGGCGATATGTTTCTTATCTTGTTTACCAAATTCAGTAGTATTCCACTCTAGCCTTCAGTACTTTCCCTGTTTCCATGTTATTATACAATGCTAACATCATAATAGCACTTTTTTTATTATACAGTATTAACTTCATAATAGCACTGAAAGATGAAGGCATAAGCCACAGTGCTCCCAAAAATATATTGTAATCATCAGATAAAAGTTGGTAGAACTCAAACATATTAATGTAATGTAATCTGTGTAATTAATAATCAGTTTTGAGGGTTTTTAGAAACCCTCCCCAACCAGCTCACCCCTGAAATGGCTACCTAACTAGAGAGCTTGAAGGTTTTTCAATTTGAGTGGTATTCCCCTTTAAGATTGTTAAGATGTTTTGGTTGGTTGATGATTAAGTTTTGAGCGGAATGCCTTAACATTAGTTTGGACATCCCCTTGTGTGTGTGTATATGTGTGTGTGTGTGTGTGCGAGCGATCATGTAAACATTGTCTGACAGCCCGTATGAGGATGAACTATTTAATCTTGTAAAATGCACATGCCCCCTACTTCGCACATTAGACTATGTGACCTCACGCTGTCCAAGCTCATTTCCTTCACCTGGGCGTGCACTTTTTCCACTAACCCTCCACGGCTTTAAAAGCATCTGATCTGTGTATCCAGCCATATGCCCCTTAGACCAATCCTTTGATTTTGAATCTCTGCGAAAAGGGCAGAGAGGGAAACGAGGAAGCGAACAGAGACTGGAACTGAAACCAAGCGGGGGGGGGGAGGACTGTGGAACAGATGCAAAGTGGTGGCTCTGATTCCTTCTGGTCAAGCGAGCATAGAAACCTTAACCAGATTTCGCCAACGCCGGGGAAAAAGCAAATGCTACAATTTTTCCCATACTTTCTCCCATTATGCCATTGAAGTGAAGGGGCACATAAATGCCACTATTTATATGCTGCTTCACTTCACAGTGCGTGCCTAATGAGATCACAACAAGGCCTTGAGGGCAGAATTGGCTTGTTACCATTTAGTGTTTGGTCAGACACCCAAGAACCGTGGAACGAAGGCCGTAGCATTGGGGAGGATATGAGCCTTAATGAAGGAGACCTTTAGTAGACAGAATGTTGTTTAATATCCATGCAATTCACTCTACTCAACCACTGTCAATGAAGTACAAAGGGGTTGAAAAACTCCTATATTCCTACTTAATTGTTGCTGCTAGTGTCGGCTGGAGAGCCACCAGACTGCAGCACCACTCTCACAACACCCCTAACGAGTTGAAATGCTGAATGCAAGAGTCACTGTATAAACAAGGCACTACACAACACTGTACAACACTGTCTCTTGCTGCAATTACCCCTCTAATGGTAGGAAATACTGGAGAGGAGGCAGCAGAAGTGCTACTATGCCCTGTGTGTATTGTACATTGTGCCCAGGGGATGTTGTGCCCATTGTGCTCTGCAGTGAACCACTGTACTTTATTTTACAGTAACACATTGGAAACCAATCCTGTAATTCTCCATGCAGCGGCAGTGATAACTCATTTACATATAAATTGTTTGTGTTGATTTTTGGCTGTTGGAGGTTTGTAATATTTTACTAAAACAATTTCATGGCTCTATTATTGTGTTGTTTTTTCTTGATAATATTAGCATCAGTTAAATATTTACACATTTTTACAACTAAAATTTGTATGAACCAACAAAGAGTGGAGTGTGTTTTGGAATCTTTCTAGAAGCCAACTTGAATTTGGGGTGGAAGTTATCTACTGAAGTTGGTTGACAACATTGAAGTAATGGTGAGAAGAAATCTTCGATAGGGTGTTGGCCTTGAAAAGACTAGGCAAATGAAAAGAGTCAACTAGGCAAATGAAAAGAGTCAACTAGCACAAAGTTAAGCTGAGTTAAATTTTGTATTTCTGGAAGTGGTTTGACGTGAAGATGAAATAACAAACCAAAAGAGCACTACTGGATCATCTGTATTCTTTGCTTTTTAATAATCAATTCACACCAATCAGCATTTCCCAGCGGCTGTGCTAACAACTGCATAACTTTTTCATTTGCCAGAACTCTGTACAGTCTATCTCCAATAATACAACAATGTGGATACATTTGTGTTACATTTGTGTCATCTGATTATCACAGTTTACTACAAATGTGTATTGCAGACTATTTGAACGAGAAGTCCTCCATTAGGGAGATGAATGTTTGACTGTACAACCTCAAACGATTTTCTGAAAATCAGGCTCATCATTTCATCAGCCGATGCATGAGGTGGGATCTAACCACACACTTAACCAGGTAGTAGTCTTTCTGAGAGGATGCTGGTATGCCGTGGGATGCCAGCTACACTTCCCACATGAGAAGGGGCAGCAGCTGGAGAGCTGGCCATCCACACCCACCGACCTCTGGAAAAAGGTAAAGGAAGTGCCTCTGGATCGTCATCAGGCATCATCTTGGGAATGATGGAGTTCAAAAGGCAAGGGGCAATCTTGGATGGATGAATAGCCAGAGTAGTGGTCCTGGATGTTTGTAGTAGACTCCTTAGACGGATTCAATCTTCACCCTGCATGTTCACTATTGCAGTTATCATTTGGCGGTGTTGTTGCAGATCACGGAAAGCCTGATGCTGGGACTCTTGCATGCTTGTTGAAGGATTTGCCCTCATGGAGATTCCATTGCCGTGTCCCATTCTGTGTTTCCGTACACTTTTGCAACTTCCTAACGTCACGTCTAAAGTAAAAGTCTAAAGTAAAAGTCTAAAGTAACGTCGTCACGAACACGTTGACATGCCGTCAACTAACAATCGTGTTGTTCTATTTTGTGAGACACTGACTTAACTTATACTTTACATACTCATAGCATTTCTCAGTGCCCTCACAGCTGAGTTAACAGGGTTAAGGTGTGAAGTTCCATTACTGACAATATCCTAGAGAACCAGTACTTTCAGCATCTACCTAGTGTCAGACCAAAACCTGTAAAACCGGACCAAACCTTTAAGGATATCTTAAGAACTTTTATAGATGTTCATGGAGATACATGTAGCATAGGTGTAATGTATTTAATTTAGGTGTAGTGTACATGTAGTGTTCATGTAGCTTCGTGTAGCTTGCCAAGACTACACTCTCTCATCTCGACAGCCGGATGGGGGGCTATGTGAGACTGCTGTTCATTGATTATAGTTCAGCTTTCAACACCATAGTCCCCACCAGACTGGCTGGCAAGTTGATTGAGCCCCCTACTGTACTGTACCCCCCCTGAGCCCCCTACTGAACCTGCCCACACATGACTGTGTGGGCAGGTTCAGCTCCAACTCCATCATTAAGTTTGCGGATGACACAGTGGTGGTGGGCCTGATCTCTGACAACGACGAGAAGGCCTACCTGGAGGAAGTTGCTGACCTGTAACTCTGGTGCCAGGACAACAGCCTCCTCCTGAATGTCACCAAAACTAAGGAGCTGATTGTGAACTTTAGGAGGGCACAACAACAGAGGACGTACGCACCATTGGGGATTAATGGGACTACTGTGGAGAGGATGAGCAGTTATAAATACCTGGGAGTCCACATCACCGAGGATCTGACATGGACAACACACACAGACACTCTGGTGAGGAAGGCAAGGCAGCGCCTTTACCACCTCAGGCAGATGAAGAAATTCAGAGTTTCCCGGGGGATCCTTCAGTCCTTCTACTCTGGAGCTGTAGAGAGCATCCTGACAGGATCACTGCCTGGTTTGGCAACAGCTCCGCTCAGGATAGGAGGGCTCTGCAGAGAGTAGTGCATTCGGCTGAAAGCACTATTGGAACTACACTCCCCACCCTGCAGGACTTATACACCAGGAGGTGCAGAACCAGAGCCTGTAGGATCATGAAGGATCCTCACCACCCCAACAACGGACTGTTTCAGCTGCTGCGGTCAGGCAAGCACCTCCGTGGTCACGCTGCAAAAACAGAGACTGAGACATAGTTTCTTTCCTCAGGCCATCAGGACTGTGAACTCTGACCTCACCAGGGCCGCCACCAAGTACCACACACTGCCCCTCTTATGTACACACACACACACACTTAGATATACAGGTAGTGACTACACATAATTTATAATACATATTTCCACATATTTTCATATTTTATTATATTTTCTATTTATATTTCTATACTATTGTAAATACTGTTTCTACTGTAAATATGTTGTGCTGCTCTTTTATTGTAAATACTCTAACTGTTGTTCTTTTGCACATTCCTGTTGAGCATTGCCACTTTTCATTTCACTGCACACCCTGTGTGTGTATGTGACAAATAAAGTTCTTGAATCTTGAATCTTGAATCTAAGGAAAGTTTCCATTGCCCAAGCCAAGGGTCAAGGGATTTGAGCATGGCCTTTTGAGCTGACACTGCACAAATCGCTGCCCATGCTGAATCTTACTGGCAGACATTTACACACACAAACATCAGCCATTTTTACGGAGATAACTGTAGTGTAGTGTGTAGTGCAGTATGCAGACGCTCCAGGTAGGTATTCCAGGCACTGGTGCTCTAGGATAATGACAGAAATCTAACTTCATTGTTAAATGAAAAAACACTCTTAACACTGGTAAAACAGCTATTAATGAGGCACTTTGTGTTGCTGGGTTGCTGTTTGGTGATGTATTTTTCTACCTGTGGATAAAACATCACGAGTAAACGTCAGGTTTTGGTGTCCTCAGAATTTAAGTGATATGCCTTCTTTCTAGACCCACCACTTTGCACCAATGTCCAACAATCACACAGGGGTAAATCCATCATAGAAGAGGAAGAGATAACAATTTCCCCATCTACTTTAGAGCAGGAAGTGTGACTCGCTTTTCCTTGACTGGAAACTCCTGCTCTTGATGTCGCATCGTTATTGCTCTCTCCACCTACGCATAAGACCAAGGACTGGACGCAACAAGTCCAGGTGTGATCTCTAGGGGATGCCAAACGTAGGAAATCACAAACTCGAGTAGAAGTAGATTACACCAGTTGAGGGAAAGGCGGATACAACAAAAAGGTAGATTACAACACTACATCACTCCTGGAATGCACTGAACATCAGTGATGGATGATGGAAACAGTGTAAGAGTATCTGCGGGTGGAACTTTCCTTTAAGGTACCATTTGTCTCATCAGGCCACTTCCTGTCTGCCGACCAACGCTGGACCAAGCCCCCTTACTTGCCACACTTACTGCTGCTCCCTTCTTTCTCCCTCTCTAGCTGCTGTGTTTATCACGCTCTATCTCACTTATAGCTGTTCCATTGCTGTTAATAGCTTGTACCCAGGGGTTGGCAGTGAACGGGCATCCCTTCTCCCTCTTGCTTCCTTCCCCGTAGGGAGAGAGAAAAGTGAAAAAGGTGCAGTGCTTGCTACCTCACTCTGCCAAATCTGGTCTTATCAGTGGACTTGGAGGAAATTAAGTTAAACCTGTGCATGTGGGGAAGCAAGAACAGTAGCAATGTGGAGAAGGATCTCTGGAGCATGAATAATAGGCCCGCACTGACATGGTAGTTTCATGGATAAAGGCCCTCCCATTCATCGACATGGTGGAGGAATATACAGCACTATTAGAATTGTTTTAATATAAAGCATGCTTTCATTATTGGAATTTCTGTGAGTCTATAAATAATACTGCACTGGTAGATCGTAATGAGTTCAAGGGTCAAGGGATTTCTGCATCAACAGTAGCCTTGTGTTTTGAGTAAGGGGCGCAACTCACTTTTTCTCGACTGGAAGCTCTTGTGCTCTTGCTCTTACTATCCTTTGGTAGCTTCTAGGCATTTTCTTCTAGGCAACAAAGGCATTTTCTGCGTCACAGTAAACAGCAGTTAAATAGGCCTGGCAAGCCAATCATAGTGTATTTACTGACAATCAATATCTCGTGACCAGTTTATTAGAATTTATCTAGTTTTGGAACAGGGATTTACCAGATTTCCTTTTTCAAAACACTAGGTAGGGAAATTAAAATACCTCTTCGCCTTCAAATTAACAGTCCCCTGTTAAATTTGGGCTTATATCACTGTATCTATCTTACCCCTTCTTCACAATATGTTCCTGTAAACACCTCACAGCCTGTTAAGTGCTCTATAGCTTGGCCATGAAACAGTTGTATATGAGAGGTGAAAAAAACCTTGAGGTAAAAAAAAACCTCATACCACCCACATTCCAAATTATGTAATTGTCAAAGGGGAGGTGAGGACCCTTCCTGTCCCTTATGTTCAGGCATAGCTACTCTCGGACATGTTTTGTCAGGAAGCAAAATGAGTCTGTCCCTGGTGACATAACCTAGTGCTTAAGTGTCTAGCAGCAGCAATTGAGAGCAAGCGGGTAGAAATTAATTCATCAGCTGACAGGGAGGAAGATAGTACAATTGGTTTATCTGTGAGGCAGAAAGAGTAGGAGTACAGCATCTCTGGGCAGGCATATAGTAGGCCAGCTAAGGGTGGGCAGTAGATTTGAGGAAAAAGTTGATAATAAGCCCTAACTTAAGGCCAGACATGGTGTTGTGGTCAGAGACACAGTAGAACACAGTAGATGAGGCATATGAAAGGAATTTTATTTTGTTTAGTTTTTAACATTTTTTAATGACTTTTGTTAACTACTACTGTGAAACAGATTGCTGGACTTTGCTAGCTGGACAGATGTTCCAAGCAGTGACGTGCGGTGAGGTCAAGGGTAGGTACAACTATATGAAAGCCAGATTTTACTCGTGGTAAACTTAAACTACACACGCACACGCGCAAGCACACACACACCAGTCGATATCAAGCAAGTTGACAGCGATGATCACATACAAGAGTGGCATACAAAACGACTGCTTCTGAAATGTAACTAAGCACCAGTAGTCTATGTGCAACATCAGTAATAGATTACAATGCAATTATGGCACAGCGACCAATTATGTTTCTCTCTTGCGTTCAGTCAGCAACAATAAAACACACAGGTGGTCAATTCAATATGAAGCCAAACGTACACTGACTTACCAATCTGTAGATCTAGGGTACTTGTAGATAAAATCCATCCGTCGATCTTTCCTGGTGAACACATCAATTACTGCGTTGTAAAACTTGTCCTTACGAGCCTTCAGCTTACTTAATTTAGCTCTCAATTGACAGACTGGCAAGGGCTGGTATTGTCTTCCAAGTCTTGCTCATTTAAAAAGGCCAGGAGCTGTGTGGGCGATTTGCCCCTTACTGCTGTGAGCCATACAATCCCACAAGATCAGTTTTCAACCTGACGAAATCAAAACACTTAACGTTAGCATCCCTAGACAGCTTCTCCAACTTGCTATCATCAAAGTGGTGTGACATCTCGTCAAACGTTTTGCTAGCTACCTGACGTAGTGACATTCGCATCCAACTACGCACATTATTATTATTATTATCTCCGTATTATTGATGCGTAACTGCTACATTTCTCATCATAACGTCTCAACTATTGAAGTAATACACAAATGAAATATATAAATCACAAGAGTAATCAGTAATAATACAAATATTGTGTTAGAAAATGTGATTGATAGGCAAGGTAGCCAGGGTAGGCACTGCCTACCTTGCCTACCCAGAGCGCACATCACTGGTTCCAAGTAATAAGTGAATTTATTTATCATTATAAATACACTAGCAGTTACAAGCTTTGAAAATTGAGAACTACATTAAATTGAGAATTAAACACTAAATTCACCAGATGGCATTAAACTCACCTTGTGTCTCATCTTTGCTATGAACACAGCAATTAGCTACTGTGTCATAGCTGTACACTAAAGGGCCTCATTGAAGGCATCATTGAAAATGGATTGGAAAAATTCCCTAATAGCAAAAAGGTTTTCCAGTGGTCAACTGGTAGCTGAGTGGTGTTTTGGACAGAGGGTTGTCAGTAGCCTGCTTATTAACAGCCACATAGCTAATTCTTTAGCGGTCCACTGGCGGTCCTGTGCCGGTACAACTATCGGCCCCCAAACCAGCATATGTATGCTTCATCTCTCAGTGAGTATTCTTGAGAGCTTCAATACTTACTGAGAGACGAGGCACACTGGATACTGGTTTGGCCTGAAGTTAGGACCTCAGGATGATTGATTGATTGAATGATTGAACATCACCACAGTATATAAAGGGTAAAAGTAGAGAGAATATAGTGAGAGCTAGCATACAGATAGATGAAGCACACAGGAATTACCTCAGGGAAGGAACTGCTGCTGGTAGATTGTTATAAGAGCTGGGAAACAGACAAAGGGGCCCTTTGTCTGCCAGAGACTGACCCCCATACCAAGTAGAAGCTTTCTGTTTGAACTGTGATCTGGGGTTTTGGTCTTCTTGGGTTTTGTGTCACTCGGGTTGCCACAATAGATTGAAGAAAACCTAATAATTCAAAAAACACAGGAGCATTTAATTTGAATTTTATATATGAAGGAGCTAATAGACCTACAGCAAAAAGAGCTAAGGTTGAAGTCTGAAGTAAAGCATTTTATAAAAGATTCTAGTACTAACAGGACTCATTTGGTTTTAACTAGTTATTTTTCTCTTTTACTAGTTACAATAAATACTAGCACTTATTTTAGAATCATTAATGAATCATTTCATTTCATGCAAGTCAGGTCCTAACTAGTAAGAAATTTAGCATTGTTTTTCATTGAATCCTATGGGGTTACATATTTTATTAACTTTTTATTACTCACTAGTTGCTGTTTTAATTAGTACTAGTCTAATCCAATTCTACTAGTTATTATGGATTAGTTACTAGTAACTTTTTTTCCACTGTTGAAATAGTGACCAGGTATATTTCGCTAACTTGTTTTAATTCCAAATTAAGACACCAACATTTTAGTTATTACTAGTCATATTTTTAAATAATAAAAAGTAGTCAAAACTAGATGCTGATCACACAATTGTAGGTTTTACTCGTCAACCTGAAAATGCTGCTAGTATTAAATAGAATAAAAACTAGTCATTGTTGAAAACTGCTAGTCCCTATTCAGTAGCAACTAGTAACAATGTACATTCAAGAGTGGAAAATCCACTAGCCTTTAATCATAGTTACTAGTAACTAATGAATAATAACTAGTATAATTAGAGGCTAGTGTTAATTAAAAGTGACTAGTTGGTAATGAAAATACATTAAAAAAATGTATTTGAATCACATATTGATATCTAAATGAGACTATTCAAACTCTTACTATCAGGATTATTAGTCATGAGTACCTATTAAATTAGACCTCATATCCATTATATAGCAACTATAATATAGCAAGTAGGCTATGCATAACGTTTGCTAATCATAATCATATGAAAAATAAAATCAACCAATAAATTGACACCACTTGTCATCTTCAAGGTACCAGTCCAGGGTCCAGCAGCATTGCTAGTTGGTGCATCTGATCTAAAATTTAAAAAAAGATGACAAAACGTAATGCATCTTGTTTCCCAATGACGAAATATTCAAACTTTCATAAGTTTCATATTTAATTCAGTAATAAATGGAGCAAGTCCACACACAGATATTTGAAAAGAAATGTTGCTCCGTTTCCGTTGCTCAGTACACAAAGCCTTGAGAAACATATTAAACGTATTGAATAGGATATATATTTATTACTTAAGTCATTATTTAAGTAGGTGAAACTGAGCCCATTCTATATTCATTGATTATTTGGCATGTCATTATATAAGTCATGAAATAGCCTTACTTTTGTTTTTCAGATGACAAAATAAAGCAGTGTAGGCAGAAAGGGAGATTGCTTTTGGTCCACTGTCACAGTGGACTGTTTTCAAACTACTTTTAATTTGACTAATTTGTTTAATTTGTTGCTACTTCCACTCCTAATCCACCCAATGTCATCCTTCAAGCTCAATACAACCACCAGAGAGTGCCAAAATTCTGGCAACCGTATGGGCATGACAGGCATTGGTAAATTGGGTGCAGAACTGCCCCCATATGCTGTATATTCGTTTGTGGTAATGGTTTGAACATCTGAGCCTCGGTGTTCCATGAAGCTATTGTTCATTGAAAGCCCAATTTTGCCTGTCTTGACGGAACATTGTGGAATGGGCCAAAGACACTGGGAAAGAAGAGATTCCAGCATCACTTGCAGCACTGAAAGCAATAATTTATTCGTGCTAATGTGCAGGACCAATAAATCATTGGATAATAAGTGCAATACTGTCTTCACATGCAGGGAATTAACTCTTGCATTCACAACAGCTGTTACTGTAGCAGCAGATTCCTAAGTCTTTTACTTGGACAATGTTCAATCACAAGTCATAACTCTTTCCGGCTTGGCCATTGCACACACGTCCTCCCACTGGTTCATTCTCTTCTCTTGAGATGATTTGTAGGAGCAAAGTCTTTAGGAAAGTGGCGACAGGCCTGACAGAGGAACCAGTCTCTGTCTGCAACCAGTCCATCTTTCACCCCACGATTATATTTTCAAGTGCTTCTTGAAAATTGTTGATCACATGTGAATATTTGACAACACAATGCAGCAGCAGCCAGTTTGGGTATTCTTGAGTTGCAGCTTAGTCAAAGTTCTTTGGGCTGAATAGTAAAGAAATGTCTCTACTGGAACAGTCCAAACTCCTGATTCAATAAAAGGAGCCAGACAACCAAAGCTAGTGAGTCCCGCATCAGGGAAAATGTTTTTCCTTCTACCAACAGTGTACTGAGAGGTTACACAGCTAACAATGATCCAAATCTTTTCCCTGCTACTTTTGTTTTAGCCTGACCTAAAATCAGAGGTTCTGACTCATGCCATGCTTGACAAATCTGAAGTACTGCCCAAACCTATGAAAAATGAAAGTACCTATAGCGTTTAATTAAATTTGACAAAAGTATATTGAAATTCTTGCACTCTATGAACACAATAACTAGAATGTTGTGGAATAGAACGGATCCTTGTTCTCTCTTTAAATAAGTCAGTAATGGTCCTAAATGGACATTGTGGTAGCCTCAAACATTGGGGCGTAATATGGGCTCCAATACCGTAGACCAATGAGGTTTTCTCTGATTTCTTGAAAATTTAAGACACACTCTACAGTGTCTCTTTTTTAGTGTGTTTTCAGCGTGTTGAATCAGTACTGGTGAGAATCCATAGAATCATGCAGGTCAATTGAAAATGTTGACGTTTACATTTGATCTGTAGGGGGGCAGTGAAAGACTGAAAATCTTTGGATGTTACCTGGAAACCATAAGACTGTTCAGATGGACCATGTGATGTGAAATCCTTGATCTTTGTTTAACAATGTGCTAAAGAGATGGATGAATTGGGTGAAGTGTGTGTGCGTGTGTGTGTGTGTGCATGTGTGTGCATGTACAGTCTGGGGAGTTACAGCCGGTGATCTGAATCCAAGCCAAGTTGGAACAGGATAAGACAACCGCAGGGAACAGATGGTGCACGTTAACACACTCCATGACAACACTCCTACATGAAGGGAGTGTGTGTGTGAGTGTGTGTGTGTGTGCACGTTACATAGAGCTTCCAGACGAGTCAGTCAGACAACGAGTCAACAGTCTGATTTTGTCAGTTTGTACAGTGCTTGTGACAGAACAGCTACTGTTTTCAATTTGAGAGAGAGAGGGAGAAAAAAAGAGAGAGAGAGAGAAGAAAGAAAAGG
>CABFOQ010024706.1:0-15236 GCA_900660455.1 Gephyroberyx darwinii
GGAAGTCGTCCTCCTTCAGGGCACCATGGGCTGCTGGGGCCACGGCAGGGGCTGTCTTGGAGGGGATACACAAACTGGAGGGGACAGCAAAAATCAATCACCAAGATTTCAGCACAGCCAAAACTGCACAAAGAGGAAAGTCAGCATTTAACGTGAGTCAAAGTGTACTTTAAGGGTAGGCATAATGTGTGTGTGTGTAGCTGCACCTTGGCATGGGTGTGGCAGCTGTGGCTCCTAAAGCTGGGAAGTCATCTTCTTCGACCAGTGGATTGCTACTCTTCATGGTCCTCACTGTCAAATAGTCAGTGACAAACACACCAGCACCAGTAAGACATTGGCTGCTGGAGACCTTTCTGCTGTTTAAGAGACTCAATAGTTCAAAACACACTTGCAGTGATTTTTGTCTGCCCAGAAGCATCTTGGCACCAAGATTATTTTGTTGCACTAACAATGATTTACACTTTAAACCAAGGATGGGGCTTACGTCCAACTACAGGTAGCTGTTCTCATCCAGACAAAAACACAGACAAAAAAGTAGTTTCTTCTTGTTTTTTTTTTTACCTGGCGGTTCGGGTGTTGGTTTGACTGGTCCGGTCCTGTGTCTAGGCTCGTCTGTTTCCGTTCTGTCCAATCGCTCGGCCCTCTCCTCTTTGCGGTGTTTGGGAGCGCTCCTCTCCTGCACCGCTGCTCTCTCCTCCTGTCTGCGAACCGCCATGGAGGCCCTCATAGCAGCTGCCACATCCCTGTCCTCCTCCTCACTGCATGCACAAGCACAAGCAGAAACCCCCGAGCGTGAACAAACACACCGTGATTGACAATAGCTTGGAATTTGATAGCACTAAAAGAACAAGGAAAGGGAAACTTGCTAGGTTTCAGGTTGATTTGCAGAGCTTACGTTGAGTCAGCACTGACTTTTTCAAAATATTAGTTGGTATTGCAGAGAATGTGAATATGGCCAGAAAGACGGTGCAGTCCTTTTCCACTTTTCTAGGTAGCATGAATTTATTTTAGGAGCATATGAGACTAAAATAGTAGCACTGGAGAACTGTGCAGAGACTGGCAACTTTTCAATACCGAGACTCCACAGACAGAAATGTTATCTATGTGGTGCTGCATGATCGCACCAGGACAAGGTCACGGGACGCTCAGCAGTGACCTTGCCGTGCTGCCACACACCAAATCCCTTCCACATTTGTTCCTCATAAAACTGGCACGAGATTTTCTGCAGTCATGTTGACACGCTGATGATGACATCCACCCTTTCTCTAAGCTGCAACAGCGATGAATGAATGTGACCTTGTTGGAGAATCATGACCACCAATACTACAACCACCAGTTGTGCAGCAGAATCACCACTTGCATGTTAATGCTTACTAGTGGTACACAGCAGGGCGGTCCTCTTGGTCTGATTTTTCAGGGGGTTTTGGTTCGTTTCAGGGGAAATTCGATTCAACTATCATATAATATATCTATATATTTGTTTTAACTTCTGTCCCACTGCTGGAAACCGGCAGCAGGCGGTAGAGGACGGTGCCTTACAACTTTACAACCCTCAACTGTTTTTTACGATATTGTTTGTTTTCTTTTTTTGATGAGTCAGTGTGTTGTGTGGGGTCGGCATTTCCTCCTACTGCTGGCTGCGTGTTGTCAACATGTTCTACTACTTCAGGCTGCCTACTCTATTTTCCTCACCCAGAGCACACTGAAAAGAATCCTCTGGCGTTCAGGAATCACCTGCGGTGGCCCACTGGGACCAGTAGTCACATTCTAACCCTAACCCTATTTGACAACCCGGCAAAAACGTGAACAGGATGAAATGCAAAAAAAAGAAAGGGTAACCCTAATAACTGGGGGCGTTTTTGCCTCAAGCCCCAGTTCATTTCTGACCCTGGTGCACTGTATTGAATCCAATCAACACAGCACGGCTAAATCAGACTCACCGGTTGTACCTCCAGCTCTTCTGCTGTCCACCATGAGTCCTTCCTCTCCCTCCTCGAGCCTGACGCACCTCCTCATAGTCCTCTCCCACCACCAGACCTGAGGACAGTCACACACACATTTTACTTGACACATACACACTCAGACACACGCCATCTATAGCAGCGTACAGATATGTCAACAATAAACCCGACCGCACAGCAACAGTGTGGACAGTCTGACAGCATCGATCCTGAAGGAGACCTTGAAGAGACGAAGGTCAAGTCTGTCCCTCCCTCCCGCACCAACCTTCGTTTCTCCTCTGCGGTCTCGGAGCGTAGCTGAACTGCAGGTCGATGTGGCGGTTCTGTCGAGCCTCGGCCCGGTTCTTGCTGTGCGCTGCGGCCTTGTGGGCCTTGTAGTCGATCTCGGTGCGGAAGGCGTGGGTGAACTGCTCCATGGCGCAGCGGCCTTCCGTACACAGATAGTGACTCTCTCTGAAGTGCTCACTCAGGTACTGGTAATCACTGTCAGGTAGGGGAAGAAAACCCTTAGTGTGTTTCCACGTTTTATCACAAATAAACTTGGCTGGTAAAAACCACCAAATTCCTGGCTACAGCTATACTCCTAACTCAACAGGTAGAGCAAGCTTTGGTCTGAAACCATATTTAAGAGCATATACTGGAGTTTGATGGTAAATGCTGATAAAAGGCTCCCCCACCAGACTGGCCAGATGAATGCCTTGGTTATATATATTCTTCCTTCTTCACCAGTTCTCAAAAGTTTGTCCCTGCTGGCCACCGTACACTCTCTGTGAGACCCATTGTATAAGTGAGTCTTTTGAATGTGGGAGTAAACCAAAGCACAGAAGAGCAGAAAACCCACATGAACAGAAGAACATGCCACAGAGAAAGGAATTAAGACACATAGAAAGGTGCTGTGAGGAAAAATGGCCAAATGGGTTTTCCAGTCTATCAGCTGTACACACCTGTAGTATTCCTGCGCACCGTCGGCGTCACAGAAGTGGCAGAAGTAGTGGTCCCTGCGCAAGTGCTTGAGCAGCTCGTCGTTGTCAAGGTAACGGTCATCGCAGAACTTGCAGAGCGGGTGTCCGCGGTGACTGGTGTCGTCTGGGTCGCCCTGTGTCCGGTGACGTGCCAGGTCCTTGCGGTTGTACCATTTACGCTCATGGGAGAAGATCTGGTGGGGAGAGGTCACATTTAGAGAACCGGGGTCTGACAGCAGCCCGAGTCCGTTCAGGTGGTGATCACACCGTCGTGCTGGAATGTACCTTGAGGTGCTTGGTGCAGAGCTTGCAGCAGAAGAGTTCGTGCTGCTTCCTCATGTGCTGCTCCAGCTCCTCAAACTTGGAGAACACCTTGGGCTCCGGACAGTGGGGGCACTCTGGCAACAGCAGCCTCCTGCGTTAAGCACACACACACACACACAAGGGGAGAGTTCAGCCAGGGTTGAGTTGGAGCAAACATACTGTACATACTATCACATATACACTCTTTCAGCAAATTTGCCAAGCAAGGGGTGGTTATGTAACACGCACAGGGGCAAGAGAATGGGTTAGATGTAACACATGTATGCACTGGTAACTATCAGGCCCTTTGCAGCGTCTACACATAGAACAAACATATTTTAGCCTCAGTGTTCATTTCAAGTTTTACAGTAACACGGACGCTTGACATATTTCACCAAATTACCAACTGGCTCAAAAAAACACAGCATCAGAAATAGTTATTGTGCTTGTCACAGATATAACTGCTTGTATGACTGTTTAAACCCTCTGTGGTAAATGTATCTCACAGACAGGAAATGGAAAATATTCATTATCTCTTCATAGCCAGCAGTCTGGCGGATATGAGGAACCTAGATTTTGAGAGAGAAGGAACCTCGCTGCTTCAGACTCTCAGATGTTTGACAGACAACAGCCCGGCAGCAGGATAATGACATGAAATTTATGCTACAACTGATGAAATATGAGCAGGCAGAGTCAGGAAATACAGCCCGCAACAGGTATTTAGCCTGGAATCCAAATATAATCAGACAGAATCAGCTAGTTTATGAAATAGACGCATGTATCCAATAATTATAGCCTGTTTGTGATACAGTACAAGTCACCAATTTACACATAATACACAAACTTTGAATGCACGCTTCTACCTACACATGCATACTTTGGGCTACACATGAAGCTAGCAGCGGTGGGAAACAGGAGAGGAAGTTGCAAAGACAAGAACAGAGCCCAGAGCGGTGCAATCCTGAGAAGACAACACTGGGGGCCTCTCCTAGTTTACCCAGCTATTTCTGGCCACACTTCTTCTGTATGAGTGTGCGTGTGTTCCCTACCCAGATAAATTCACCATGAGGCTACGTCATACTGAAATGAAAAGAGGTCCCAGACTGTATATGTGTGGTGTTTGTGTGTTGCTCTTCAGGGGTCCTGCTCATTGTAAACAAAGATCAACCACTGATCAGAGCCTTTTGATCATGGATGAAGAAATGAAATGAAAGGTGAGTGTGGTGGCCCGTTCTCTGGTCAAATCTACTGACACTTTCATAAACAGCAGTAAGGCACCAGAGGAAAGAGGGAGGTCAAAATACACAAACCAGTTTTACAAGACAAGACAACAGATTGGCAATATTGCCTCCAACTTGACAAGGGACCAGAGCAGCACCTGAACTGGCTGTAGATCTTCCCATCACTGAAATAGATGTCATGTTTCTTCTCACACTGGAACTGCTGGAAGGGCAGCATGGAAAAGGCCTCCAGTTTCTTCACAAACACCACCTGAGAACAACACGATGGTCAGAACATGAGACAACGCTGCACATCTCCAGGCTGCTCGACTAATGGAGCGCCGACTCCTTAGGGAAAGTGGCAGGGTTATGAAACTGTATGCACTGCGGATAGTATTGCTAAGTTTATATTATACTGGCAATAATTTTGAGGCAATGGGAATGTAGATGAGGAAGGTACTGTGTCCAGAGTGTTGAGTTGAGTCATGTGTTGGGTATCCTATGGGATAGGAGAATGTATGGACCTGGCTACTAAACCAAGAATAACCCAGACAGTGAAGTTGGTAGATGTACTCCAAGTTCAGCAGTGCCTGGTCAATTTAAGATTATATTCAGCTATCAGAATAGAAAATAACAACCTAAAAATTGCCGTAGCTTCACTTTATGTCAAACCCTGAGCTGTTGACAGCTGATTTCGAGGATTAACACATGTCACAGGGAGTGGTGGGCAAGAATGGCCTCACTTGAATGACACACGGCCCAGCTAAGCTGACAGAACAGGCCGGTAACGTGTAGGACGGTTGGCTGAAGTTAAATTAGCTGCGGACACGAGTGGGACACGTTGATTTCCACACGGCAGAGGTGACTGGCAGAGACATGCTGGTCAGCATTATTACCCTTTACATAACAACCAAGTAAAACTAACGTTAGCTAGCTGCCGCCAGAAAGCTATTTAGCGTGCTAATGTTGGCTAATTTGTTAGTTTAATTATTTCACAAATCCCCTGTCCTGTAAAGTAAATGACATAAAGCAACTTTGGTCAAACCGGTTACACTGTCCACATAACTAACTTGATGTTGAGGTGTTTGCTAACGTTACTTTAGCTAGACAGTTAGCCAACGTTAGCTAGGAAAAGTATGAGTTAGTTGGTAGAAACAGTTGGCGATGATTTCTTTGCAAACAGTGATATTTATTTATAATTAAAAATCATTACAAATCACATAATAACTCTTCGGCTGAATCGTTTTGACAACCAAACTGTCAAAACGATGCGGCCTAGCTAACGCTAACATCCCCGAGGTGGACTAGCTGAGGACACCGCACCTTGTCGAGCTCCTCCCGGCAGACGGCGCAGTACTTCTGGTCGCACAGCACCCTCATTTTGGTGGAGCAGCGGTAACACACCGGGTGATCGCATTTTCCTAAGGCGAATATATCGAGATATTGGCAGCACAGGACGCAGTTCTTCTCAGTTTCCTTCGTTGATGTTGAATTCATGGCGGTGGAAGGCACAAATTAACCTTAATAGTAGCGTTAGCTGTCAGATAGAGCCACAGACACAGGCGTTGAAGTGCTTACGTAATTGTGAGAGCTCGAGCTACAGACACTTCGACGATCATCGTTGTTGAACCTAGGGGATTTGTAAAGCATAAGGATGGACCGATCACCGTTTCGACTGCAGTGCTGCTCCGCCTGCTTATGCCTATCATTCGTGGGTCCATTTGCGCAGGCGCTCAGTGCTTCTCCACGTGTCTGCTAATGTCGCATTCAAGTACTGCCGGAAACATCTAATAATACCTACACATGAAAACGATCTAACAAAGTGGTAAAATATGATGGAGGAAGTCTGGATTTTTTTAATACCCGAGTTGCCGATAATTGATGTTTAGGAGACGGACAGCGTTTAATTCGTATTAACAATTGTTGTTAACATATCATAAAACATTTGTTGACCATATGTTCAATAAAGTTTGGAGAAACTTTAACATCAATTACATGCCCAAATGTAAGGAGCAAATGAGGGCAGCATCAAAAGTTTCGATTTGACTGTCACTTCTGCTCTCTTCTGTACACAATCACCTGAAACCAGTGATGTAATGGTAATAAGAAAACACGAGTAACATATGACCTCCAGTAGGCGATTACAACCAATATAAACAACAAAACAACAGAGTTATCCATATAATCGTCTCTTTTTTTGTAGCTACTGTATATCTTTAGTATCTAAAATACACAATTGCTCATACATTGGCGTGACTGGTGAACACATTTGGTCACAACAAATCACCTTAAAAGTAGTTTAATCGTTTAACCAGTGTCTTTGTTCATTCATGTTCCTAAACCAAATAGAGGATTCAAAAATGTATTTCATCTTTCATCACAAGGTTTGTGTCACTCATAGACTGTTACCCATAGCCAAGGGTTTCTTAATACTTCAAAAGCTACTATTTCATATCAATTGTTACCCTCACTCAAAAACTTCCAACAAATAAATCATACTCAAAATAACCGAGTTGTACTGGATGGATGGAGTTCATATTAATTATTGATCTTGAGTGAATATAACTTTGTGCAAAACTGTAGTGTGTTTAATTTGTGTTACTGGGTTATCTGACCAATGTCTGGGTGCACCAAATTAAAACTATTTTACATTGTAAACCATAGTTATTCTAATTATGGTGGTCTTTGTTGTTCCTTCTGTCCAGCTGACTGTCGTCCACACAAGACAGCATTGCAAATCAAATCATTATATAGTGAAATGGTCATAGTACATCCCTGACTCCTACTCATCAACAGAACTGAAACCAATGGAAGGAAAAGTGGGGTATCAATATTGTTTTTATTTGAAACACCACTGTATGGATCCATGTTATGTGTGGAGACTTGCAGCCATCTGCAGCCTCCAGAAGCACATTCCCACACCAGCTTAAAACAATTCAGACGCGAAAAGAACAGCCATAAAAATATCAACAATACAACTCCCCACTGTCGACTTTACAATAATAAGACCACGTGCATTCTCACGTGCAGAGACGGTGACACTTAATAAATACTGTAAAACCTCCATGTAATTAAACAGACATTTACAGGCAACTCACTCACGCAACATGCTACTCAAACACGTCATTTTCACAACTTGGCTGTGTGAGACATTTACTGGCGCAGGGACATGCAGTAATGGAGAGGGGTCAGTGCTTCAGGACGGGCTTCCCAAACATTTTTCATGTTGACGACACCCAAAACGACACACGTTAGAAAACAGAAATACAGTAATTTGATAACATGGCAGCCCAAGGCACCCTATATGAGAAGATTTGTTCGTAGAGAATCACATAACAGTTATTGGGTATGTAATAAAACGATCATCCTTATACATTCTTTCATTGTGTTGACGTCATAGTGAAATTAAACTTGTTTTTTTGGGGGCCCCCCTGGGACAAGGGGTCCCCATTATAGGGGCCAGCAGTGACAGGACATAACAGTAGTGCAATGATTAAACTGAATGGATGACTAGCGACTAGCACAAGCTATGTATTCACTAAAACACAATCACTGACAGGAAGGTAGATTGAAGCTTCCCCTAAACACTGATCTAGGGTCAGAATTGGAGTTACTTCTATTATATCTATTAGGAAGATGTTCCTGTGTAGCTCAATGGATTGAGAATGGCACCAGTACTGTCAGAGTATTCAGACCTACATCTAGTTGTCTGAATAGGATGATTCGGGGGATCACATTTGGAGCAAAGAAGACATTCCTCACCTGCACCCCCCAACAACCTGGCCGTTTGAGATCAACAGCACTACAGTTGGGCTGTGTGGCAGCTGTAACAACACATGCACTACAATATGAACCAGGAAAATCAAACAGACTAACTGAGCTCTGTCCAGGTTATCTGAATTTGCAAAAAGACTGTGGGATGCAACAGAAGTGGCAACAACAAATGGGTCTGTGTCATATCATATCACACACCGGTCAGGTCTCCCCCATGACTATGAAAGACACCTACTGTACTACTGTACAACGTCTTCTCATGGAGGAACATAAAGGCTGATTGTTTAAAACACAAGTAGAGTATAAAGCAGATGCCCTGATGGTTAGAGAGACTGTCCTGTAGGCCACAGGTTCGATCCCCGCAACAACCGCTGTGTCAAACCTGCTGAAGTGTCCTTGAGCAAGACATTGTAGTCCAAGTGCTTGATATCAAACAGCCCTGTAGTTAGAGGCGGAGCATCACTGCAGGCTCCTGTAGCATCATGTGGATTAGTTGGATGCTCAGTAGCTTTAGGTTAAATATCGTCTGAGCTCTGGTACATGGAAATATGGCAAGTCAGTGCAGTGGTTTCGTTCAAGTCTCCGGCTAGCTAGCGTTTGCTGTACACCGGCTTGGTCAGTCCCATGACTCTGAAGGTGCTGCTGGCGATCTTCTCATAGAGAAGGAACATGAGGGCTGCGGTCAGCACCGTCTGCAGCAGCTTGGCCTCCAGGCCTTTAAACAGACCCAGCACGCCGTACTTCCTACAGCAGGGCACCGGGGTCAAAACAGAAAAACTAGATTATATAAAAGAGCAGAAGTCTTGAAAATCTTGCATCATCTTCCTGCATACACACACACACACACACACAGAGGCACATGGGTTTGAAACAGGGCAGCATGATAACGGCTAAAACGACAACCCTGATTATCAATCTGGATTTATAAACACATTTAGTACTGCATTTTTTGCGTCAACATCTTGACAATTTAACTTCTTACGGACATTTTAAGTGAAATGAAACAATTCAATATTGCACCATTACTGATGATTGCAAAAACTAAAATTGAACTCAATTAACTCTGCAACCTCAGCTAAAAGCCTAAATATATTCATTTATATTTATAACTTTTTTATAGTAATTAAGTAAGTAATTAATGTTGGTTAATGGATTTTGAATATCATGCATTGACCTTCTACATGTCTTTTAAATATAAGTGTGATATAATGTGAATACCATGTGTTGGCTGCCTCTAGTGGGAGAGAGTAGTGTCATCAGGAATACATTCTACAAGCTGTGTGTGTGTGTGTGTGTGTGTGTGTGTGTGTACCCACCTCATTCTGTTGACCAGCAGACATTTCATGGTCCTCAGACTGGTCAGTAGTTGTGATCTGTCTGTTGGCTCACTGAGCTGACCAAACTGTAGAGAGAGAAAAAAAAAAAAAGAGCAAAAGAACAGAAAAGTGAGCTTCAGTTATCCGTTATCCACATCAACACCACATGTCTGATATTTTACAAGCATACGTGCACACACACACACACACCGTACCCTAAGGACGGACTGCACAATCTGTAGTGGGTATGTGACGGTGGTGGCAACTGCTTTGGCAACGGCACCGATCAGGAAGACCTCTGCAGATGATAGCTTTGGGGGGGAGAAAAAAGAAAAGAGAAAATAATGAAGTTTTTCTGTAAAGACAATAACCTCTATCCATGTCTGATGTCTGATCTACAGATTATTTGCTTGAGACCAGAAAGGTCGCGGGGTTCAAATCCACACCGGCTGGAAGAGAAGACTGGTTTTACTGGGAAGCTCTCCAGTGTGGATGTGTGTAAACGCACCACTGTGCAGCAGTGTGGTGAGAAAAAGTGCATGCTCAGAAAAAAAGGTTAGAAACGTTTGGGTGTAGATGATGTTCGAAGCTTAAGCCACAGAAATCATGTGAATAGGATTACCAAGTCTCTACATATCGGGTGTCTACTCATCCAGGTGATGGGATGATCTGATGACATTCCCCCTCTGCTGGACCAGTGTCAAATCTTCCCACGTTAAACCCTCTAGCAGTCTGATAATAGACTTTTCATTCCTCCAACCTCTTCCCAACCGTTCCTTCCCTCTCCATCTGCACTTCATCCCCCACCCTTCATTCCCTCCACTCCATCTCCCCTCTCCTCACTTGTTTCCATCCCTCCTCTCTCACCTCTTTGTGAACTCCTCTCCTCAGCTGTCTCTTCAGGCCTTCGTAGATCATGAACTGGATGGCAGGGTTCAGCACCAGCAGCAGGGAGGGGAGGGTCCCGTTCCACAGGGCGCCCAAGCCCTCGTCACGGATGATCTGCACGAAAGCATCTGCCACAAACAGGAAGTCAGTAAGAGGTTATGAGAAGAAAAGAAAGAGAAATGTACTCAAAGCATGTACTCAAGCTGACAGTATCAGAATCAATAACCAACTCAGGCTATTTACCCAGAATGCCAGAGTAGTTGGTGGGATGGATGTCTGCATTGCGAAAGTTTGAACCCTGAAGCTTCAGCCTGGTGTTGACCACCCACAGAGGAGTGGTAACGAGTACATTCACAATACCTGGAGAGAGAAGGAGGCGGATTGAATCAAAACATATGCCTGGTCCAGGAACATCACTAAGAAAATAACAACTATCAAGGTTAGGTTTGGAACGGAGGCTGGACAGGAGTCGTAGCGCTGAGTCTTTCTAGAAGACGACGACATCTCAAAGACTAGATGGACATATGTCTTCTCAAATCATCCTCCAGTTGTAATCTGGTTAAACACATTAAAGATTGCTGCCATGAAATCTTTGACATTGTGATATGTGCAGGAGAACGTTAGAAATTGCTTCTGAAACAGAGGATGTGGGTTCATGAAGGAGAACTGAGAAATGTATCATCTCGTGCAAGAGCTCCGCCTAGACAGCGCCTGTTTCAAGAGCTGTTTTTGCCTCACAGTGGAGCAGTTTGATCAGAGATGTCCAAAACACAAGGTGCATAGTTTGGAGGAGATGTGTGCATAAAAAAAACACATTGCCTTACAGCATGACAATAGCACTACCAGGGTTCAGGGATAACATTTTCTTTAGTACCATGCTAAAAATCAATGCGCCGGCGGTACTGTGAAGCACTACAACGACCACATCTCACCTGCAGCGATGCCTATGATCAGGTCTCTGCCGGGGGCTGACTTCTGTCCCCTCAGCCAGCTCGCCTTCAGGCTGTGGAAGCAGTAGAAGTAGACAAAGTTGGAGCAGCACAGGCTGCAGATGACGGGGAACCAACCTCTGTAAAGAGCTCGTCTGCGTGGGGGGGGCAGGAAACAGGAACGATTATTACACACAGGGAAATGAGTTTTCTTTGTATATGCGATACACATTCATATATGATTTGAGCAGTGGGGCGAGAGAGTGCCAGGAGCGCCGTCACTACAGGCGGTGTCTTGCTTAACAGAAGGACACTTGGATAGAGATGGACACATTTGTTCTGGAGATCAAACTGGTTAAACTGAACACCTAGTAGTTTGTTCTGACAAGGAGAAACGTCATTAGTAAAGAGATCTGTTTTAAACGTCAGGTTTTGTTACACAGGCTGCCTGTAATCGTATCTGTAATACAGACACAGAAGAAGTAGGACTAGTAGGCCATCTCATGTCCACTGACTGTGCTCCAACCATGCTCACTATGGGCTTCAACAGATAACTGCAACTGTTAGCAGTTTTCACCATCAAGGCTCCTCCCTCTGTGGGTTATTCTTGACAATTTACAGTTTGACGGGTGAATCCCTCCGACAACAAGGGCCCACTATCTACAACTAAAACATAACTAACATTTGGCAGTTCATTTTCAGGGGAGCTTCACCCAGGTCCAACTGAATTGCAGCCCAGACTAATAATGTACCGTGATCTTTATAAATCTGGATTAAAGAACAACTGTGCATGGACGAGGACGAACAAGCTTTTTTGGACAGACCAGTCAAATCCAAGAATTTCCACTGACTGCCCAGTAGATTTCAAGTAGGACTAGGATTAAAATCTGGTTTCACTCACAGTCCTTCCTCCTTGATAATCTCTGCCAGAATGGCTGGAGTTGACTTGGCCTTCCTCTTCTCATCCACTACACATGAAACAAAAAAGGGAGATGAAATACCAAGAAAGTAATTTTTCTTATTCTAGTATTACAACGCCATTACTATCACTGTTTACCTTGCAGTCTCAGCCTGGCAGTGTCGAGGGGGAAGAACACCGTCATGGCAGTCACACTTCCCTGAAATACAGTCAGTGTTAATTCACATGTGACCGTCATGTCATTTAGGATGAGGAATCGATCCTAGTTTCGGTTCGTGTCACGCCAAACCCCGTTAAGTCTGGTAATTGAATGTAGCCTTGCTTACCGGCCTACAGTGACAGACTCACACAACAAGGCTACTGAAAACAAGCAGTCAACCGGTTCCTTACCGCTGCTCCCGCCATGGCGTGCACCAAACTTTCGTAGGAGAAAACATCGGCGAATCTGAAATCCTGGGAACTCATCTCGACCCGGCGTGTCCGTTTCTTCCTAGCCGTTTGGTCGCGAGGCTGCACTGAAGCTAAGAGCGTTTTTTTTTTTAGTATTTCAGTTACTCGATCAAAAACACACATCACATTCTCTGCTACCGGGTTTTCAGGTTGTGGTGCAGGTTCACCGGATTCAGTTTCAAATCCGCGGACAAGAAACCTGTATATCCGCAGTGTCAACCGTCCAGTGAGGGAATCATAAGGACTTCCTAGCTGACCTGCCAACTTTCGACAGTGGCATTGTGGGTAATGTAGTCTTTACGCGTGGCGAAACGTCGTCCTGTTGCGTTCGTTCACGCTGATGTTTTGATACGTTCACTCCGTTTAGTATTCCCTCTCTTCTTTCTCTCGTCCTGTTATTGTTTCGTTTGGGAGTTTTAAGGTTGTTAACCTCACGTTTTGTTTTTTACCCGGAAATGAAGTTTTTAAAGCAGTCTAACAATGTTGTACCTTGTCACTCTCTCACTAGGCTTGTCATTATAACAGAAAAAAACACGTTTTCATGTCTGTCTGGTCTGGGATCAGATGCATGCAAAGATCTTTGGATCAGATTGTTCTTATAAGTGTACTTGGGACAGATGAACGTCCAGTATTCTGTCGATGACACACAGGACTGGAAAATATGGAAGACTTGGAGACTGATCCAACAATAGATCTGATCCCAGAAATATGATTCATATTGTTTAGACAGAAATGAAAACATTGGTCAGAAAGCCGTACATTTTGACAAGTACAGTTGAAATCTGAAGCGCTTCATCAGCTCTAACAGATACTAGAGCTGCACAATTAAACAAAGTCATGATATTTATGGCTGCAGTTTCTATGGAAGGAAAAGGAGCTTCAGATTTGGTTCCCAGGTCCTGAGTGAAATCTCTCTCCAAATCTTCCTTCATATTCAAAGTAAATCCCAAACATTGTCACTTTTCACCAACAAATTGTTTTATTTCAGGTGCTGACAAAACTATCAGTGTTCACATATTGCACAGCGCTAATAAATATTTGACTCGACATAAGGATGTAGCATTTCCAGCATGTACTTTCACTCTCTTGTGCATTTTACTGTAGTATTACTGGGAGTAGAGCAACGCAGACACAGAGTGGTAACGATATCCTGGCATCTTCACATCTTGGTAGTTTCATATTCTGTGTCATCTTTCTGTGTTTTCTGAGATGTTTTTTGAAGCCCCGCAGGATTTCAACTCTCTCCTGCACAGGTTGAATCTCTTTATTCTCGACTCTTTTAAGGTTTTGTGTTCAGAAGCTGTGCGACTGAACTGAGACTAAAAACTATGGTGCAGGTTCATTAAAGGTTTGTACAGGGAAAAGCTTGATTTATCACGAAAAAGACCAACTCAGAAAGAAAGTAGTTCACCTTTACCGGATAATACATTTGTGAAGTCCAGTGGTAGACTTTGTAATTGCCAATAGGTACCAGCGTATGAAAGTTTCCTCACCTTCGGGCCGATATTCTCAGAACATGACAGATCTGTGGCTTGTGCCGTTGAATTTTGATGGATTTTTAAAGTTTCAAACTTTGAACCGCTGCTGTAGCGCCACCTCTGGTAGAATTGGCTCCATCTTTTAGTATAGGTTGTTTGGCATAAGACCAGACTACTGTGCAAAGTTTGGCAGGTTTTCACCATTAGGAAGGCAGTTTACAGCGCCACCGTGTGGCCAAATGTTGCGCACCTGTTATCATGTAGTAAATCTGTGTTAAGTTTGGTGCAAATTTCAAAATGCCTTCATAAGAAACACATCACTTCCTGTTCAAAAGGTCGCTTTCATATTTCTAACATATCTATGGTATCACACAGCGACAACACTTGCCAAATATCACGATGATCAGACTAGCCGTCGAGGAGCCCTTGGGCCAGCTGCTGACGGGGAGCTGCTCAGTGGCCAACAGCAGCAGACTGGTTGTACTGGGCAGCTCCCAGTGGTGAATGAATGTGAAGCACGCCAGAACAAAAAGAGAGCGTACGTGGTCGGCAAAAATCTTCCCTCGATAAGTAAAGATTAAAAAACTACTTTTTCAGACATTTTAGTGAACGAGGCGAGTAGAAATAACCGTTTCACTGACAAACACATTTTTTTCTTCTCAGTTTTCATAGAAAGTTATTTTTTTCTAGGCTAATGTTTTAGTTGTGTGTGTATGAGGGTGTTAGGACACGCGTCAGCTCCCAGGTATGAGTGTGTGTATGAATGGAAAGCTGCATGCTCGATACGCCTCTCTTAGATATATCACCGCTGAAATCTATTAAAACATGCTTCTGAGCAGCATCAGTCCCCAGCCCATTCACTCAGCCACTCCTGACACTGCCTCCTCTGCTCCTCACTCTCCTCACTCCTTTGTCCCCTCCTCCCCTTCCTCCTCTCCTCCTTCCGCCTCTCCTCCTCCTCCTCCCTGCTCTTCCTCCTCTCCTCGACCTTCCGCTCGAGCAGGGCCTCCACCGTGGCCTCCAGCGTCCGTAGCGA
>CABFOQ010024707.1:11620-26574 GCA_900660455.1 Gephyroberyx darwinii
TTTGACGATCAAGAGGATGAAGAGAGCAAACCGAAGACTAAATGTAGAAGAGGCTTTGGCATTGTTTCATGAACTGGGTGAAGGGAATCTGATGGTGGAGAAGTCTGAGACTTGAGCGATGTGGACTGGAGCGAGGAGGAGTGTTCTCTTTATTTTATTTTATTTATTCCTTTGTTGCATATATCAAGAACTAAATACATCAGAAGCATGTATTACTATTTCTTGTTTATTGGTTTAGGAAATATAGCATTGATTTCCACACGCATTGGCTATAGCGGCAATAGCGGCTGTAGTAATAGCCTATAGGCTACCATATACTGGGACCCTAAACTTAATTGATCATTGTATTTTGGATTATTAATTTATTTTTGATAATTTACAACCAACTTTATCAAACAAATGCATTGTTCCTGTGACTGTGAACACCATTGATGCCATTATACCGTCTGGGAGACCGTTGCAGCGGTTGCAGGTAGTGCTATAATCCTGTTAACCTACATTATGGGGCTGGCTACTCCTCCCAAAACACATGTAGGCCTATACCTCATTTTCATGCCTATTTGGAGCCAATAAACACATCCAGTTTTTTTTATCATTTTTTCTTTCTTAAGATATATTGCCATTGCCAATAGAGTGAAAAGAGGTAGAATCTCTTTTAATTTTGTAATACCATGATATAATATATAATATATAAAATAATATATATATAATATATTAAAAAAAAACATTTGACCTAAAATTTGATATAAATTTTAGGTCATATCGCCTACCCCTAGTTTGAAAGTGAGATGTCTTGGTCTGTGAAGGTATAATGCAATGAATTGATTTGGCCTACACAGAATTAAAGCTTGCAATGCTTACATGGCGATCATGGCGATAGTGGTTCTGTGTCTCACTCTAGCCTGTAGTTTTCATAATTTACAGAAGCTATTTGTCTCAGTTCATAGGCTGAGAGAGCTTGGCTTGCTCAGTGCGTGCTTGTGAGTGGGCAGTGGGAAAAGCGACTAGCCAAACATTGGAAGAGCTGCTGTCAGACTCGTTCAGTGAGCTTTGGTGGGAAATTTAGAGTGGGAGGTTTGATTTACTTGTACCAGTACATACTATTGGAGACTGTTTCGAGCTTGAGATTGAATTGTTCAAAATTATTTGTTCTTTTTTGCCCGGCACTGATAGGTCCTTCAGAATCAAAGAACAAAGGCCTGTTTCTACACCCACCATTTTGCATCAGCGTTAAACAATGTATAGCTCCATCGTAGAAGAGGAAGTGATGCCGATTTCTCCACCGACAGTAGTCTCAATAGTCCATAATGCAATGCCACCACAAGGTGTGATGCTTGCTTAAAAAACTATCTCTCTTGCTCTTACCAGATTAATACAACATGTCCAGGCACATTCTCTGGGAAATGTAGAAAATCACTAATTGAAGTAGATGTAGACTGAATGAAAGTGGATACAACAAAAAGGTAAATTACAACACTTAATCACAAAACAACTCCTGGAATGGATTGACATCATAGACAGATTGATGATACATGAGAGTGTAAAAGTATCTGTTGGTGGAATATTCCTTTAAAGCAGAGCATTTCAAAGAAATATACCATAATTGTCATGATCCATTGGTCAACATTGGCTTTAAGACAGATAAACTAAAGTAATCTGAGTAGAATTGGCCAAACAACAACCTTTGGACCTTTTGAAATCTCTATTTGTTTTTATGTTTAAATTGGTGATTTTCACTCATTATACTTCCATGTAATACAGGAAGTTGAGAAGTCCTTTGTGTGTTGGGCTGTGGCTTCCGTCTGAACTAAGAAAACATACTAGTGTGGAGTTGTACATCTGATGTCAAATAGAGTTTTTGCCTTTCTTTGTAACTTGAAGATATGTGTAACCCTTCAACACAATGTCAGAAAAAATAGATCTTGTAAAACAAAATTGGGGAAGAGCGTGGAGAAAACAATAACAGATGGGTGATAATAAAGAATACAACAGTTTCTACCTTGGTCAACATCATAAATTGTTTGATCCTTTGAACTGATCTGTAGAGAGAAAGTGTTATATGACACTCAATTTAAGAAAATGTGTCTGAGAAGGGAAGATTTGGCAGGAAAATGGACACACCAGGACCATGCTCTATCATAGTTTAATTTTACTTCAGCTGTAGGAATCAGGATGAATTTCCTACACTTAGTGAAAATATAGATGATTGAAATTCAAGTCTCTAGCTTGATTAGGTCAAACTATTACAATAAAAATCAAATACACGTTAAAAGAGGCGAGTGATATTCACTCATTTGGAATTGCTGCTAGGAATATGTCCCCTTGCAATTATGTCTGTTTCTGCAAAAAGAAAACATTTACACAACACAAATAAATAACCTTGTCACATATTCTCCATATGAATGCATATTTGGGACACAACATGATTCTGTCAATCAGTTCCATTTCTGAAAATATTATAATTGATTACTGGGCCATTGAGGTCTGTCAGATTGGTTGTGCATGGATGAGGTTCCACACTACAAAGACACTGAAATAATAAACGAGGAGAGAGCAGTGAATGAGGATGAGAAAGTGGGGTGGGATAGAGAACAAGTTAAGTCATGTTTTTTTTTATAAAGCATTTAAAACCATCATTAACTAAACTGCTGTACACAAGATAAAACATACAAATAAAAAATCAATGCAGACGAGGAACACAGAGCAGAAAAACTAAAATCACTTGCACAATCACAAACAGAAAACAAATTTTGAATGAGTTGATGGATATCATTAAATCAGGTCCACCCCAGACCTGATATAATGAGGGAGGTTGCTCCTCAGTCTAGGGGCAGCAACTGCCAAGGCACAAACCCCTAAGGCTTCAGCCTAGACTATGGAACATCCAAGTGAAGCATGTCCTAAGGGTCCTAGTGGCCAAATGGGGACATGGAAGCCAACCCATTCTGGGCCTTAAAACCAAACAGAATCTTAAATTCTGAATTATACTGGGAGCTATTGAAGAGACGCCAACAAAGGGGTGATGTGGTCCCTCTCCCTGGAGCCTGTAAGAAGCCTGGTGGCAGCGCTCTGCTGTAGCTGCAGGCGGGACATGGAGACTGACTAATACAAGTACAAAGACTTACAGTAAACCAGATGGGAGGAGATGAAGCCACGAATGACATTCTCCAGATTTTGTAACAAAAAAGATTTGATTTTGGAGATAGTCATAAGATGAAAAAGATGGCTTTTCACATCTGAATACTGATTTCTTTATTAAACCTAAGCGTCAAATCAAGCATAAGATTTGACATAAATTATTAACACTTGGAAGGGAAATCTGTCAGGTGACATATTTTGAATATCGACTAGGGTTGCAAAGGGGCGTACAATTTCCAGTAAATGTCCGAAAACGTTCCTGAAATTTACCATGGGAAGCTCAGGAATTTGGGGAATTTTCAACAATTTGTATAGCAAAAGTTACAAAAGGGCAACTAAAAGTTTTCTTGGCGGCATGGATTCAACAAGGTGCCCTTCTTCACACCACTGTTGTAAAGAGCTGTTATTTGAGCATTTGTGGCCTTTCTAGCTTGAACACGTCTGACCAGTCTGCTCCGACCTCTCTCATTAACAAGGTGTTTTTGGCTCATTAGATGTTTGCTGTTTCTCCACCATTCTCTGTAAACTTTACAGACTAGTGGTGAAAATCCCAGGAGGGCAGCTGCTTCTGAGATGCTGGAACCACCATGTCTGGCATCAACAATCGTATCAAAGTCAAAGTCGCTTAGATCAAGCATCTTGCCCATTCTTTGGTCGAACAAAAAACTAAACCACTTCACCATGTCTGCATGCTTTATATATAGAGTTGCAGCCACATGATTCACTGTTTGGAGGAGCGTTAACGAGCAAGACTACCCAATAAAGTGTTACATACAATGCAAAATTAATATGAGCATGCTCTCACAAAACAGACCAAATACCTCTTCCTAATATTTTAGGCAGTGTGAGCCAATATGAAGTTACAAAAATTGAACTTCATATATTTTGTTCACTGTAGAGGAGTGTGCATGTTGAATTGGATGATACTTCAAGCTGCAATGTGCTACAAATGTGTGCTGTGACTATGCTGTGACTATGTACTTCAAACATGCTTGAGAAGTGCTTGAATTTAACTATTATAAAAGCTGTACAAACCCAGTAGATTCCCATTGCCCTGATGGTCCTAGTTCTTTTACATGACAAAAGGGTTTAACAGCTACTTTAGTAATTTATAATTAATGTCATGAATAGGAAGTGATATTTAGGCTACTGTGAATTCAATTTGCTGGAATGAAAATAAAAAGTAAAATATAGTACAAAGAACTGCCTTCTGGGCTGTTGCACAAGCCGTGTGTTTATGTAATAAAACTTTTGTCTACTTATTCAGATAATCACAGGCAAAGTTAACTACAGTAACTGGATCGCTAGCCTCTTTGATGTCTGGTGTTCTTTGGTATGGTTATCTGTTTATTGATACAAAATAGTTCTAATTTTTATATATATAGCCAAGTATTAAATAATGCATGTACAAATAAATATTGCTGGTCATGGGGAAATTCAGGTTATCTGAATATTGTGAATAATCTTATCTCATTTTAAGGTGAAGGGTTAGCCCTAACTAGCCCAAGTCCCACTGCTATAGTAACTACAATTCAACATGAAATAACAGTAATGACATTAGTGTAGCACCATCAAAGACTGATATTTACCATACAACACCACTGAAAGCATGTGACAAACCCTCTTGATGGGCAGTTTATCAAAACTTTTTACAACACTCAACAGGCCATAGCATCGTATTTCTCCTCAGACGTAAATGATACATAATTTTCTAGATCTGACAATCAAACATACAATCAAATAACAGGTGTGGTCCAATTTGATGATGGAACTACAGTATGTGTTGAAGTGCAATTAAAATGGTGGCAAGTTTCAGTGACATATTCAGAATGCATTAAAAATTGAAACATGAAATGTTTCACACTATATATAAACGTGGTAAAGATACTGAGATAAAATGTCAGCAAGTATAGCATATGTTACTCTGTTAAGATGGAGATCCAGAGCTAGATGTATACTAGGTGTTATCTCTTCTGGAGCAGATAATCCTCCCACTGATTGATATTTAAATCACTTTTAATATGAATCAGAGGCGAGTCAACACACTGCACTTCTACACCTCATTTTGTTTAGACACAGAACAAAGAAATGTGTGAGATGTACAGGAACATGCACAGCTCTATGGTAGGACTGATTTAAGATTTAATGACAGATTTAATGCTCATGTATAATGCTCATAAATAATTATGCACCTGTAAGTTATTGCTATTTTTTCAGTCAAACAACAGTAGCCAACAATACATAGAATTGTGACAATTTTAAACAATAAACAGTTGTTTTTGAAGTGGTCCTATAAACATGCTAACACTGGAATGTTTTGAGTTGTGTTGTCTATGGCATAAAGATTACAGAAAGTTACAGGTTTAGCCAAGAAATGACAAATATAGGCCACATAACAAGGGGAGGGTCATTGATCTCTGCTTCTAGGTGCTCGAGACGGCACACCTCTGTAATAGCTGCGCTCTGAGTGTTTGGCAGTGCTGGAGGAGTCTGTGGATACATCTATGAGGATGTATGTACAGGATTAGCCCCAACGTGTGAGCATGTGTACATTTACTGTTGCTCTATACCACTCCAATAATGCATACTCCCTGAGCACCTACAAAGCACTAGCTCACTTGTTATTCAACAGAGGCCTGTAAGATTGATGTAACATTAAAGCTGCACTATAAAATTTTCACCGGTTGGCAGACTCAAATGGCAGTGAGAGGTAACTTTTTGAATTTTGAGGACTTGAACACCCAGAAATCATGTGCACAGCACTCATGTTTACCAACCTGGCCGGTCTGTGATTGCTTTATACCAAAGTTTAAAACAGCAGAGCTTTTGCACACCTGATTACAAGGTGGCATGAGCATAGGAAATGACTATTTGGTTGACAATTAAAGAAAGAAAAGGGTTACTAAATGGTTGCAAAATAATTATCTCATATGACATCACTTGAGGTTTTTGCAAAGGGTTTTTTGTCTATGATAAAATGCTTTATTTAAGTTTTTTCATGTTTTTTCAGGAAATGGCAAAAAAGTTGTACACACACTAAAACGGTGTCTCTTTCCCTCCTCTTTCTCTATTGCATTTTCATTACACTGCCAAATTTATTCCATGAGCTGGCAAATTAAATCCAGCCCTCACTTTGATTCCTTCACTGCTTGCCACCAATTTTGATGCAGCAGCCTGTGTAACGGTGATTTGTTTCTGTTGCTGTGGCAATTCAGCCATTTTCTTGTTTCACTGTTGAAAACTGACTGTGGGTATTTTGTTTTTGTTCCACCGCAATCCAGAATGGGGTGCAAAATCTGTAATACAGACTATTTCATCAGTGAATCCATTCAAATTGAAAATAAAATAAAATCCAAATAAATTGTTCACATGAACACTACAAGTGATCTGTTAAGATATGCATTTCCATGCACCTATTTATATAATCAGAATGCCAAAACTAACTTGGGTCTTGGGTGGTGTGCACTGCATTTACATTATCTTATGCATCTGACATTTTTGAGACTTTCCCTCTTTTGTTGTTACTTACTCTAAGTGGACAAACATGCACATAAATAATAGTATGCATTTCAACCATAGAAAGTAGTCAATTTAAGCATTACATTGTTATTAGTTGCTAATATTCTCCTATTGAAAGTATTATCATAGGTTTATATCGCATTTCATACCAAATGACATTTAATTTGAAATTGGCTCATCTATTCTGTTTGAGGTGTTTACAAGAGGCATTTTTAATCTAACTGGTCTATTCTTCTGATTATTATAGAATAGGATCCATGTTAAGCCAGCCATTGTCATTGGGAAATGTGGTAACACAGAAACCCATGGGAATGTGCTGACAAGAAAGACAATTTGTTTAATTAAAATTTTTTTTTTGTATTTGTTTGTGTTTTCTTGGTTTAGTATAATGATTAGTCAAATTTTTAAGCTTTTGAAAATATTTTTGGGATTGGTTGTTTTTACATCAGTTCTTGCAATTGCAAGATTATGAAATTCTGGAGCAACTAAAAAGTGATGTGATGCTAACAGGAACAAGGTTCACAAAAATGGTTGGTTATGCTATTTATGCATAGGAACACAACCAACTGAGGAAGTAGAGGGGAAGAGGAGGTGAATGGATGAGATGCTTGTTGAAATAGCATGATGTGACTAGGAGGGCCAGCTGTTAAGGGACTTGGTAGAGGGGGACAAAATGCTCAAATGCAAGATTGCTATGTTCTCTACCATGAAAATGGAACCACTTTAGCTATTAATCATTGATGGACAGGAGATGATGGATAACTCCCTTGTTGAGGTATTCTGCTCCATTCCATTCTGCACTTTGTCTGATACCACTCCAAGTAGCTTGTGAAGTCACAACTCTTTGCCAAACATTGTTTCAAATATTAACCTTTAACATGTGGAAATATTCTGTGCTTCTAACTGTTGAAAATCACACTAACACGTATGCATGTACATTAGAGTTGGGCAATATACATTTTTTCATGTTATGATATTGTCTTGATATTTTATCAGGATATACAATTTCATCATGATAGGTTGAGGATATGTCCTGGGGATGCGAGTTGGTCATAAAGGTTTTTTATCACTGTAGATGCCTAAATCCTGGTACATCATTTTCTGCCAGTAGGAGGCAACACAATTTGTGGTATACAGGCAGAAATTTGCTGGCATCTTGCCCTCACTCAAGCACACTCTTTCAACTCTTTCAACTGAGCATACATTATGTTGTGAATTCAGGAAAATTGTTAATTATTTCACTATAAGCTTAATACTTTTCTATTATATTTTTTCACTAAAAGACACTCTTATTTGAGTGCTAAATCCAGTCAAACAATGGCAGTAATGATTTTTAAAATATGCTGGTCAAGCCTAAACATGCCCAAATATAACAGGGCTGCAGCTGAGTAGTCGTATTACTTTGAAAGATGTTATGTGTAGCATTTTAACAGCAATAAATCATTATCACATTATTTCATCATTATAAATGATAAATCATCATCTATCATCAATTTTGAGACATTAGTATAATTGCCATACACAAATGAGACCATCCCCGAGAAGATTGGCAGCCTCTACCAGCCTCTGCGCCACATTTTACATTGTGTGGAACCAGGTTGGATTTCGTGGGAAATGCTAGATTGCTTTACTGCAGAAAACAGGAACTGTTTTATTTTGTAATTAATATCACAACTTTATTCTAGTTCCCCTACTGTAATTGCATAATTTCAACTTCACTTCAGTTTAGCTCATCGGAGTGCATTTCCATTGTTATCAAGGGTTGTTATTGTCTCTTGTCCTTCTTCTTGCACTTCAAAACAAAAGCACGTGGACTGATGCCAGGGAGGGGGACGGGAGACAATGTAACAATGTCATCTTTGTGAGAGGAAGCAAGGGGGTTTATGGGAAATGTCTTAATTATGAGAAACGAAAAACTTCTACACATAGCACCTTCAAAAACAGTGGGTAGTTAATATAGTTAATAGGCTGCTATACCTTTTGGTTTCTGGCTAAAAAGCATGTTGACTTTGCATGGCATACGCTGTGTGGAAATTGGCATTGCTTGCTAAATATGTACAAAAGTATTTTTGTGCAACTCAATATCAATGGAAAGTGCATTTGGTTACTATATTTCTATCCTTTGCAAAAACATTTTTCATGCAAAGCTTGCATACAACTTGGTCCAAATCAGGTGGCTTTCCAATATCATCCAATTTTAACCTGAAGAATTGCCAAACAGGTGCAGTAACATTTCTCTTTAGCACAAGCCATCTTTTAAATTTCCCCCACCTTCCCCTGGGTGTTTCACGTGACTCACCTGCACCTAGTCACCTGAGGGGACAACAGTGAAATTAGCACTGCAGCCACAACTACTAGTGGCACTGTTATGTGTTTGTGTTAACAAATACCAAGCATAATGTGGGTATTTTACAGAAAGTATAGAATTAATGTAGTGAATATGATACCTTGAATATGTTCAATATATACCATATACTATATATAATATGGTATAATGGTAATATCAGGATACCACCTACCCCTAGCACATGCATACACCCTCTCAACCCTTCCTGTCTCATTCAATCACCAATTTACAGAACCATAACAACATAATACAGTGATGCTGCACATTTGGTAATAAATGACTTGAACTTGAACTTGAACAACATCAAACTATTAAAACATATTGATTAATCACATGAATTACTGGGAATCACGATTAATCACATTTTATACTTAGACAATATTATATAAGAATATTCATTTTAAAATGATTTTTGATGAAATGATTTTTAAAAATTTGAAACCAAACTAACTAAGCAATGCAGTTGCACATTCAAGTGTACGTTTTCTAAGCAGTCCTGCATTAATCCTTGTCTTCTAACATCTTCAAGACTCAGGCCTACTTATCTTCTCCTCAGAGCCAAACATGAAACATACTTGTCTGTTTACGTTTTCTGATGACAAAGCTGCCCTATTTTTTGTATAATATGGCCTGAGAGTGAAAACAGCTTCTCAAAAGGCACTGTGGTTCCAGGTGTTTTGACAGGTACTTGTGCTGGCATATGCCCCTTCCCTCTTTGACCACCACTGCAGTGGACACTTCTAAATCGAATTTGGCCTCTGATTTCAATGGTCAACACACTGACTCGACAGACTCCTACTCCTCATCTGTATCTGTACCAGAAGCACCTAGCAAGAAGGACATCCTCCTGTGGTGACTGTCTCTCTGTTGTATCTGCAAGTGGTTGTTGGGTTGACCTCTCCTCCTTCACCAGGTCTCTTATCGATGTCCACACCTCATGCCTTTGACCTCTGGGAAGGCACTTCAGGTCCTTAAACCTGGGGTCAAATGCAGTAGCTAAGGTTGCTGCTGTCCTTGTGTAGCCAAGCCTGTTGTAAATGCTGTCTTTAAACTCACACCATACTGGATCATCATCTGAGGGCTCCATAATTCTAAACAAGTGGCAAACACAGGTAACACCACTGAAGAGGAGATTTACTGCTCTCCCCCGGAGCTCAGTCACATATCTAAAATGAAAAGCAGAAGATGGGGTTTTTTTGTTAGTAAATTGTAATTACAGAAGAGGAAGGAAGAGACATGCCATGCTCTCTCTGTATGTGTGACTCCCTTTCTTTGCTAGCACACACTTCAAACATTTCTTTTGTGTACCATACAACTAGGTTCACTGAAAATAGATGCAGTAATAATGATAAAAGTAATAATGATCATTTTAGTGCAAAGCCTGGACCCCAGCCCCACCCCTAGCACCGACCCTCTCTCTTACTCTCCTTCCACATATTTCTTTCTCCATCACTCCTCCTGCTCTTTCTCCCCTCTGTGTATTTTGCATGACATGACTAGAAGCTCTCCATGTGTAATGTAACCCCACATGGCTCAACCACAAATGGGAAGCTCATGTATTTCCTCCTTGTATTGAGGGGGCAGTGGCTGGGGTTGTTAAGTCGGGCAGCGTCATTGGCTGGCCTTATGCTGACTTTCTTCCATGCCCATTTCATCTAATTCCATGGCATGGAAGAAGACTCTGGATCAACATGCTTTGGAAGGACAAAAAAATCAAATCAATATCTCTTCATATAAGATCTGCATGAATGAATGAATGGATGGATGGATGGATGGATGGATGGATGGATGGATAAATGTTTTATTCCCATGTCACATTACTTTTGGTCTTTTCATATAGAGACCATCCCTCCTCCAAACTAATGCACATTATCACACTCCTTCCCTGAAATGTGATGTTGCATTGCACATGGAGAGCTTCAAGTTATTTCATGTAATAATGCCTAGAGGGGAGGGATGTAGAGGGAAATGGGGAAGGTACTGAATCCCTGTACATTTTACATTTCAAAATTCCATTCCATATCTAAACCTTAATTTCTTTGCCTGGATTTGAACATTTTGGCTGGTGGTCAGTAGCTATGATGTATGAGGATAGCAGCAGTGCCAGACTGTTAACTAGGACACTATATGCTACTGTTGAAGATTTTTCTTCACAACAACTATAATGTCAATGTTAAATAGCAGTAGGATCCACAACTAGCCCGCATATATTTGCATGTGTTTCAGGATTGTACAACAGTGTTTTCTCCTACTTTGTTCAAATGTATGCTTTTCACACATTTCTGGACCTGCATAGCGTGACTACACTCAGCAAATATTTTAATGTCAGTTAGCTACTTAACTAACTGACATACGGTAGCAAGCAAATGCTATCTTTGATGAATGTTAGCTAGTTGCTAGCTGACATAGTCTGTAACTGTCTTATCCTTACCTCTCTCATTATCCTTGACTTCTGTCCTGCCTCTGACATGACCTCTTCTTTGCCCCATAAAGAAAGTCCTTACGTACAGTGACTGAAACATGTGGCAAATGGAGCAGAGGTCATCAAATAATTTACTTTGAGTCATCTGCACCCATACAATTTGACTTCTAACTAACTAGAATGAATGGACATCAAAACAAAGCTGTTTTTGTAATCCAATTGCAATACAATAGTCCAATCGCTTGCCGGATAGGAACAATAGCCACTCACCTTAGACCTAAGGTTGTTAGGGCTAAAAATTGTTTGGCTTTCCATGATTTACTGGGGCACAGTAAAATATGAATTACATGTGTCCCTGTAAATGGCGAAAACGATGCCCCTGCCTGCAAGGCTCAAGTAGTTCTTCTAGTTATTGCAGCTTTTCCAAGCTCAAGTGTGGTCACCAAAGCAATTTTCCATTTCTTTGCAACATTCAAAAAGTGATCAGCACATGCCCCAGAATAGTGCCGCTCTGTTTTTTTCATAGTTAGTTATTATTACTAACCAAAGATCAGTAATCCCCAGTCCAAGACACAGCCTTGGCTTGCTGACGCACGTTCATCCTCAGAGCCCTCTCGTTGTCATACAAAAGTAGATTCCAGACACAACAATTCCAAGGGCAAATGAAAAGACATGTCACCAGATCTAATTCGAATTACATATCTCAGTGCCTTGTCTTCCACTATGTAAACTAAAATTTAGCAGTAATTTAGATTGCTGAAGCCCTCCTGTTGTCAAATTGCCTGTGCTTGGCAATTTTTTAAACTGAAACTTTCCAGTCTGTCCAGAGTCCAGAGTCTGTCCTTCTTTTCCATCTTAGATAGTAAAGTGCATGTCTTTGAGGGCACTCAGTCACACAAAAATAAGAAAATATCTTGTGATATTTTTCTGCTACGTCATTATAAATAATATATTTTTTTTAATGCTTTAATAAACATTTCAAACTAATCACAAAAATTAAGGGATAGTTCCAACACAGGATTGTAAACCTACAGAGAGCAGATAACAGCTGATACACCAGATTTGTAACACAGTGACAAAGTGCATGTAGTAGGTGTGTGGAGGGTGTGTCAAAAAGGAGGCTTATAGGGGTGTTCTGGTGAATCAGTTGGTTAAGGCACAAACCATGTACATACTGGGTTCAAATCAGGCCTGAGACATTTGTCACCTGTCATTCCCATTTCTCTCTACAGCTTTCCAGTCTGTCTCTAATATGGATTATCAAATAAAGGCACAAACGGCAAAAAAGTATGCTGCTAATAGAAATGCACGATTCCTAATTTTGTGTCCAAAGTATTTGAATTTGAATAATTTGTATCCTATTTTGTGGCCTACTTTATTCTAAGAACTTGAATAATTTCTGTGCCATTTTCTGGCCTACTTTAATCTAAATATTTGAAGTTGAATAATTTGTATGCTATTTTGTGGCCTGCTTTAGGATGTTTCCAGTGTTTGTGATGAATATTCACTGGTGTATTTGGATAGGGTGTTGACCGGGGTGTGATGTAAGTCACAGTGCCAACTGTCATCAGCATAGCTGTTAGTAGCTTTATCAGTACACAGGATGTGATGTAATAATCCTTTGTGCCATAATCCAGGGTGATTATTCACACAGAAACCCAATTCAAGTGTCAAAAGAATGATGTTCTAACCCACTAATGGTGGTCACAGAGGACATCAGGCTACGCCGTCATGAATCTACAAGACTTCAGACAGGCGCTCTCAATACCAAATATCAGCTATGGTCACCTACACTATCCCGTACCTACGCCTAGGCTTATCCCTAGTTGCCAACATTACCCAATAATTGTTAAATTCGCTACTGGTCTCAGCATCACTAAACTAATGGGACGGCTGACTCTGTGGCATTAAACAGTCCACTCAGCAGTTCATAAACCAAATTGCATCGACAATTACAGGCCTAAGTGACAGCTGATCCTTCTGGTTTGAAACCAAATAGTTTCAGCAAACATTTATACCAAGAGCTAAGAACAGTGTATAACTGCTCACTCTGGCTACCATAGGTATGCTCCTATACCATATTTTTACAATTCATATATCTTACTATGCATTCACATTGTGTCACCGGAAGTCCATTCATTTCCTACAGAGCTAAGCAACCAGGGAAACTCAGCCAAGAAGCATACCAGTTGAGAAAAACATTTAGACTTTTTTGTCATCGAAGAAGTGGTTTGGAAACTGCTACTCTCCCATTAAGGCCACAGTTTGCCAGTTGTCTATAACATGTAGAGGACCATATTAACTTCCCAAATAGCTTGTGAACAAGATATATTTCAATTTCATACAAGCATTTCTAAGCAAGGATCTAAAAACATTTATTTGTATCATTTATAAATAAAGACAATTCAAGTCTGCAATTGGAATGTAGGTGCCCCTGCACAGTGCGTCATGGAATGAGTTCCACCTTGTTGTAGAGTGAACCAATTATTTTCATCTACTAATTTCTTCCACGCACTCTGATGCCACCGTTGACCGACCGGCTTTTGTCCACAGGGCTGAACACTTGGCGCTCCTGTACACAGCTTTGCTATCCCTGTTTGCCAGCCTTGTATTCATATTGTGACTTTTGTAGCACAACAGAACATGAGATGCATAGGCAGCAGCAACAGTGTCAGCAGGGCGAGCAGCAACATAGAATTAACAAGTGAATTTTGCTTAAATTGACTGCCCAGTTGATGATGGCAATACGTAAGCTCACCTGACACATCAGCTGATCCAGAGCTGTAGCACCACTCAAATTGTCAACCTGAAATAGCTTTGCAGGCTTCCCTCGTTGGGTTTCAATAGTTCTCCCATTATAAAAACAATATACTTCTGTGTGAGTCATTTGTCCTAACAGGTTAAAGTGTGTATTTGATTAATTTTATTCATAGAGCTCTCTGGAGATTGTGATGGCATTTCTGAATTAACATCCTGGCAAAGAAGGCTTAGTACCATTAGTTAAGTAACTTAGCCACCAACTATAATTTCTCACTAAGCTGGTGAGTTTGTCAAACCTCACTTTAAATGATAGTGGCACTAATGAAAATGATAGCACAGTGTGCAAGTGGTTTAGCTTTAAGCATGGAGTTCTTTCAAATTACTAGGCATATTCAAAATGCATCCCATTCTCATGTGTGACCCAAACAAAGCTTCCTGTACCAACAGCGTCAATCTTTTTCATATACCTATGTATGTGGCGGCTGTGGCTCAGGAGGTAGAGCGGGTTGTCCTCTGATCACAAGGTTGGCGGTTCAATCCCCGGCTCCTCCTGTCCGCATGTCGAAGTGTCCTTGGGCAAGGCACTGAACCCCAAATTGCTCCCGATGGTCAGGCGAGCACCTTGCATGGTAGCTCACTGCCATCGGTGTGTGAGTGTGTGTGTGAATGGGTGAATGAGAGGCATATAATGTAAAGCGCTTTGGAGAAAAGCGCTATATAAATGCAGTCCATTTACCATTTACCATTAGTTTCATGAATCAAGGTAAA
>CABFOQ010024709.1:0-17290 GCA_900660455.1 Gephyroberyx darwinii
TGCCGCTGGACCTCCACCTCCGGGGGAAACTGGAGCACGGCGTCGACGGAGGGAGTAAAACCAAGAAGGGCAGACGGAGCCGCACGGTCTTCACCGAGCTGCAGTTAATGGGCCTGGAGAAAAGATTTGAGAAGCAGAAGTATCTCTCCACGCCGGATAGGTAGGTTTGCAATCTATATGGGCGTCAGGTGGGAATAGCCGTGAGTCCACATTTAATCTTGTATTTTTTATTATTAGAATGGAGAGCAAAGATCAAGCACAAACCGCTAGAAATGTATTTGGAAGCCATATTAAAAAAAATCCCATCAGGGGAACATACGGGACCAATAGTTTGGCGACTACAGAATTTCTCACATTGACCACATCATTTCAGTCATCAGTTATTACTCCACTGGAGACGGAGGTTTTTGGTGTTAAATGATATTAGATGCAATGACTTTGGCATATGGTTCAGGGACTGACGCCCCTGTTGTAATCAGGGAATGAAAGACAGACTTCACACAAGACTGTTCTAGGCCTGTAGAAAATAATAAGAATATGGCTATATATATTTTAATTTTTTTAAAATTGTTTTTAAGGCTAAAAATATGTTTTTATTTTTTTCTCCCTACAGAATAGATCTTGCTGAGTCTTTGGGCCTCAGTCAACTGCAAGTGAAAACGTGGTACCAGAATAGAAGGATGAAATGGAAGAAAATAGTAGGTTATATTTCCACATGATGATGATGATGATGATGATGTGGAAGTTGTCTTTTATATAAGGTTAATACAACAGCAACCTATTGGGATCAGTTCTGTTTTACATTAATTCAACGGATACAGATTTTAGTTGTTAGTAGTGGAATAGCATTGAAATGGAGTCAGAATCTACCCTGACCCTGACATTAGGGCCCATTAGATCCATCGGCAGAGATGTAGTGGATGGCGAACCCACCTCCAACTCAGTTTACCCATCTTTTTATTTGCAGAATAGAGTTTACACACCTTTCCAGGCTGATATAAATCTACAACATATGAAATTCATTGTATTTATCATAGTAAGAGGCATACAATGATGAATGATATCTGAGGATAGGACCTTTTAAGGGAAAAAAACAGCATAAATGAACAATTTCTGAAAATAGAATTGATTTTTGTTTCTTTTAGCACTTGCTTGCCTCATGCTAACCAACCTGAGGTCATATAGTTTACCCTCCTTTTTGTTTATCACTACATCACTGTCTATAGGCCTTCAGGGCTCCATCTGAACCCGAGTTGTCTCTTCATGTCTGACCTGCAGGTGTTACAAGGAGGGGGACTGGAGTCGCCAACCAAACCGAAAGGCCGTCCAAAGAAGAACTCCATACCCACGAGCGAGCAGCTCTCTGAACAGGAAAGATCTGCTGGTGACCTTGACCATCAGTCCGAAGGCTCAAGCCCCCATTCAGACAACAATCAAGAGGAATGACACGGTTGTGCAGACATTTTGACTTTTGAGTTTGACTCATGTGCATAACCTCTGGGACCCTTGACGTCTCTGGGTAGGGCCGAAATCCAAAATGGCATTACGCCATGGAGAAGATCTGCACTGATCCTCTGAAGGCGGAACTTGTTTTGCAGCCTCCTCCTGCACACCGTGGACGTACAGAGCCCCACAAAAGCCTAAACTGTAAAACCCATCACCTTTCAAGATCCATGTGTTGTTGTTTTTTCAGTAGTCCTACCATGCATTCCCTCACGATGAACTTGCCCCGCTGTTGAGGAGGGAACACAAACCTTTGCAGTAGGTCTACTCTTTCATTGCATATTCTAAGGACCCACTTTCACACTTTCCGTTTTGCATTCCCTTTGTGTAACGATGCTATGTCTAATTATTAAATATATTTTCACTAATACCGTTCTCCTTTTATTATAAAGGAAGTAGGCCTAAACTGGGCTTTTAATCTAGTTTGTCTAGCTTGCATATATATGTTTTTTTTTTGTTATTGATGGATTATAAGCAATCACACACGGTCATGTTCACATGGCTCAGAGACTAATATGGTTACATACTTGTTGTTGTTAATTCTCAGCATATTTTGGAGGGCATGTAGCCATATGCCAATTGGTACACATTCAAAAAGGCCTGAAAGAAAGAGAGAGAGAGAGAGAGAGAGAGAGAGAGAGAGAGAGAGAGAGAGAGACCAATCCAGGTTTATGAAATGTTGCCTTCTCCTATGAATAAGAAGAAGAAATCGGTACAGGTCAGTGTCCAGAGTCTCAGGGAGTCCTGAACAAAGCGAGAAAGTGAAAGTTTAATTTCATTATTATTTCACTTAATGGGTACCATCCCCAGCAGTGAGCTACCACTCTGTTCTTAATCAAAAAAGAAAGTGCCCTAGGATGGGTATACCCCTGGTTCTTGGTATGAGTAGAATAAGCAGAATAACACTAAAATGGGAGAAAATAGTCTAAGGGACATCTTTGTATTGAAATGTTAATTTGCTCTGATGTCACTTAAAAATCCATTAGCATTAGTTAATAAAAAAAGAAGGTTTAATGTTTCCCACTTGATTCTAGTTTTGGCGTTAGTAGACCTAAAGCTTTGGTTAATAGGGGCATGAGAACACTGTGATTGATGGGGTCATGTACACAACTTAATCTGTTATTTTATTCTTATTCAACAGCCTAGTCCATGTTATATTAGGATTATTGAGCACTGCAATATTAGCCGTGGAGATTTGAGAATGAGAAAAATCTGTAGTGTGTGTGTGTGGTAGTCAAGGTGAGTTTATAGTGACCTCATCGTACTTCATGGTATTATTTTTTTTATCGCTATAATATCCCTATAATATTCTTATCAGCGTCGGTCTGATACTCATTATTGAGTCTATAGTATTTAATGATATTTTTAATATCCTATGGTACTATAGGATTTGCTATCGTGTATTTTTTGACCTATAGCATCTGCAGTATATTTTTAGGTTTTGCTGTGATATTTATAAAGCATCCTTCTGAACTGTATTATAGGTTCACCAGTGAGACGGTCCATCAGAGGTTTCACCAGTCACCACGCTTGCCCAAAAAACCTTGAAAATGTTTTTTTCCACTTAAGTTAGATAGGAGAAACACAGTTTAAATGACAGGGTGGAAGGAAGGACGCAGCTTGAAGCGTCTGTACGGGAGGCCTGCATCTTAACCAAGCCTTATTCTGCTGTGGATGTTGCAGTTTAATCGAATTAATCTAATAGCCCACGAAAGGACAACAACTAATTACTGTGTGTGCAATTTTTTCTCATTGTGAACCAGCTTTAGGTTAACCACCACTCGGTATCGTGAGAGGAAATAGCTGCATTCAGCAAATTGTTTGTGCATCTGAACGACGTCTAGATGACGAGGGAACCAAAGCCCACCGGAGGTGCAATTTTGCAGCCCTAAAAAGGAAAACGATTGCAGAAAACAAAAATGCATGTGAAGTCATATTTCCCCGCAACAAAAACCTTTTACAAATACACTCGACTAACTGCTTAAAGTTGAGTGCAATTTATCTACATTTCAGTTTGCCAGCAGACCCGCTTCCACATTAAACACCCCACTGGGCTGTATCCGTGGACAGATCCCGGTTTTAACTGAAAATTGTATTTTAAATACTACTTTCAAGTCTAGAAAAGGGAGAAATAATATCCAAGGGTTTTTATTTTTACTTTAACTTACTTTAACTTTTGTGATTTTGTTCAGTTTGAAAGCCACAAACTTTTTTTCCCCTAATGCATTCCGATTTACCCCTATAGAAATATGTAGCCTACAAAACATCAGACATATGCAACACATTATTTTATTCTGTCAATTTCAAAAGAATGCATCTTGTTGCTTGAGGACCGTCGAGGCCTCTCATATTCTTTCTTAAAAACATCCTTTCCTGTAACTTCTTATACCCGAAATAGTCCAGTATTTAGACCGGGGACATTTTTTGTGTTGGGCTCAAGGGCTTAGCAGAGACCAAACTTGGCGTTATTGACAGTTAATTGAAGTCAGAGTACATTGGTATCATGCAATGTTATCAAAGGACCAGTTAAAAGTGAACATTATTTTCTTTAAAAAAAACAAAAACAGTACCAGTAAACTATTAACATTTGTAAGGTTTTATTTATTTTCCATCTGAGGGCCTGGCTGCTCTCAAGGTGGATAAATCAAAGACTAGAGTCAACATTTACAGAAAGTGTAAATATAATATCATAGTTATAGTATCATAGTTTCAAAAAGTCATAGGGTTGCTATAGTTCTCGTAGGGGTTTCTTTCAAATTCAAAATAGATCTCACTCCCCTATCATGTGTTACAAAACCATTTAACTGGAAATTGAGAGAGTGCTTAAATTACGGACGCGCAGAGTCAAATGAGCCCATATAGGCCATATTCGTCTTGTGTAGGGTTCAAAAACAAAGTCTCCGTAAGCGACGGTAGTCAAAATGATGGGACATGGGCTGGTGTAGCTGTTTTAACGTTACTCATTATTATATATTTTAGACAGATCCAATACAAATATCACAGCAAAACGACACGTCCCTAATATTATAGGAATATTACCATAACGGGTAAAAAAAATAGCCAACCAAAATGTTCGTTAAGGTCACCAAAACTCACTATTGAGTGGTAATGATAAAATACCATTAAGTACAATATAGTCACTATATAGCCTCTATTGAGTACACACACACACACACACACTATAGGTCCCTATTATAGGAATATTACAGTGATACCACAGGAGATTAAAAAAAATACCATAAAGTATGATATGGTCGCTATAAACTCACTACTGAGTACCACAGACACACTACAACTCCCTATAGGAATATTATAGAGTTTAAAAAAAATATCATATAGTCAAGTCACTATAAACTATTGAGTCTTACAGCCTCAGTGTAAGTCCCTATCAGAGGATTGCAGAAATGGTGAATTTTCGATATTTTTTGTTAGTTACACTCTTCTTTAAAGACCTATTGTGGGTATATATATACATATATATATATATATATATGTGTGTGTGTGTGTGTGTGTGTGTGTGTGTGTGTTAGTTAACTATTCAACTGCAATTCTGTGCTTTATGAAATTATATAGGGTTCACTCCCTATGTTCATTCAGCTCAACAAAAAGATTGGTATCTTGCTTTTGTTTTCAAGCTATTCACATAATACACATGTACATTTCCTAATGCAGGTCTAAGCAGTCACATTAACAGGCATGTTACCCAGCATGCAGTCTGGTAAAGCCTATCATAATGGATTAATAGATTCTCTAGACGAGCCACACAAAACAGTTGTGGATTTAAAAATGTGATTGCACACACTAACGAAAAATCACTCTAATATTCCTATAGGGACCTTTTGACTATAATATTCCTATAGTCTGCCTAGAGGGCTTATAGTTTTGCTGTGATATTAGTATCCCTCTAAACATTATTATGGGACACACACACACACACACACACACACACACACACACCTGTTTGACCTGCAGTTCAAGTTCTAAATCAAACATCGCGTTCGTCCGTTTTTCCTTCAGTCTACAACGACAAAAAAAAACACCTGGAAGAAAAACAAAGATCCCCTAATATATTGATCACACAACTCAGAACGGGCTGCAGCTCGCGCGGGAATAGAGCAGCGTGCGTTTTACACGCCGTTACAAAAAGAAGAACAGAAGAAATGACCTCGCGTGAAGTTTTTAATCAATTAAAGTTCGAAATTAAGTTTTCATCCGCATAAACCTACAGGCGTTTCTATTTCCCTTGCCTCAGAGTTTGCTGCAGCCACCGGTGTAAAATAAACCAGCCCATAATCTGCAGGATAGTTCCCACAATTTAATTAAAAGTATTTGCTGTGAAGCTGTGTAGTCAGCTAGGTCTAAAATAGATTTTAAACAATTTTGAGTGATGATTAGGCATTAAAGTAGCAGCCACACTTATATTTTGTCATCGTGTCACATTCGTACAAGAGTGAAAAAACTGAAAGACTTCTAAGTGGTAGTGCAGTTAACTACTCAAAAAGGGAAAAATCTTAACCTGTCAACCTGAAAGTTTTTTCCTGATAATTTGTAGATAAATAAAACTATTTAGTACCACTTCAAGGACCTTTAGGGCTGTTACCATTAAGTGATTTGAAACATCATGATTGTGTTATATAAAACAGCATTAAATGTGTCTTAATTAATTACCAAACAGTCTATTAAATCTGAAAAAAGATGTTTGTAGCCTAAATCAGAGTTTGGAAAGTCTTTTTGTAGACCCTAAAATACTCAGAAAACTATGGATTTTGTGGCAGTCTTATAAAAAGTCTGTTTCTTTTTTTTAATCCAAGTGTGACCTTCATAATGTTCATGTATTATTTAACTTAATACATAACTTAACTTAGCTCATGTTGTTACATATCTCTTCTCTCTTTAGTGTTGTGTCTGAAAAAACAACCCAGAAACAAAAAAAAAACTCACTTCAAATGTCCAACACGTAGCCTTCCTCTGTGTTTAAATGTTATTTCCATCCCTACAAAAAAAATATATAATGTTACAAATCTCAGCCAGCTTCACATCCTTGAGGTAAAGGTGTTTTTTAGGGTCAAATTTCCAGTTTGGTGATAATGTGTCAATCAACATTTTCAAAGTGAAATATGTGTGAGGTGTACATGTGTTGCAAACGGAACAAAGCATGTACAAAGATCATTCACTTCAAAGGAAACGTCCCTACTCTGTCTTAACTTACAGCTCTAAATTTCTGGCTCAGAGCACACAGTTAGCTGTTTCAAAAGTTCAATTTCTTGGACTTTGTAAAACACCGCACTCTGTTTCAAAACTGTTTTGTATTTTCTTTAAACTGAGTTCCTTTGTGTGCCATTTGCTGATTGTGTCTCAGTAGTTGCGGTTTTTGAATGTGTGGTCTGTTAGCGCCACTAATATAAAACGACGAGTCAGTTACCACCACTTTAACAGACTTCCTGGACTCCAGGAACTTAATAACCTCAAGCACTGGACACTTTCAATATATATGCAAAAGGAAACATCCTAATTATCACAAAACCTTTCCAAAAAGCAAAATAGTTCGAATCCTTGCATGGGTGAACTAAACATGAGCTAGATTTTCAATGATTTTAAAGTCTGTGAAACCCCCGCTCATAATATTTATATTAGTTCCATCCTGCTGAAGTGCAGTGATGCCTCCAAGGGATTACATATTTTTTCTATATTCATTTTCACTGATGGCTCTTCACAGTCCACTCAATCATGGACTCCAGATTCTTAAGATTCCTGCTAATCATCCAGAATATATATATATTTTTTTAAAGTGCACCTCTTCTTTACCTGGAGGTCTTTTGTAACAGTTCTCAGTTTCACTTAAAGATCCCCCCGGCTGACATGGACATCTGCAGCCGCCCCACCCACCAACCACCGCTCCACCGCCATCGTCAAAATCTAAGCAAATGGCTAATCAGTCCTTACCCAGAATGTCAAATTCATGTCAGGGCCTAATCATATGCAGATTAATGACAGGCTAACCCAAACATCAGACTGGAGGTTGGCGAAGGGTCTCGCCGTAAAGACAGAAAAACATCACCAAAACTCACAAATACATTTATTTCAGTCGGCAATTTGAGTTTTATTGCAACAGTACGACTACAATGTGTGAGGTCGCCTTTGTCTCAGGATGCAGAGCAAAGCCTCAGCAGGCTGGATGATTCAGGCACTATCCACGTGCACATTTTCTCTCCTGGGCTTTGAACCGGCCGAGTGTTGGACAGCAATGACTTCCGACATAAATTACAATCAGGAGGAAGAGTCAGCCGCCAGGAATCTGCAGATTCGGAACATCCATACTCAATGCAATTTAATCATTAAGGGGACCCTTTGTGGTGGCATGATAGCATTCTGGTGCAAGCAATGAGGGGTTGACCCCAATTTTTGAAGCGGGTGTTTATGGAGTCAAAAGGTCCATGCTTAGACAGAGCCCAGGCTGGGGGTCTGGGGCTGAGCGTCCGCCTAGCCACGCACAGGAGAATTTCTCCACGATTAAAGAGCCTCTGATTAATCTAACGTATGTGCCAAAACTGCACATGCGGCGTATGATCCCAATTAGACTGAAACCCAACTCTGTCCAGGCCCAGCTCCACATTAGCTCTGCCATTCTTCTCTTTGTTTTCATTGGACTTTCCTTGACAACATGCCTTTTTTTTTTGTCAAACTGTTATAAATTAAATGTGTAGAGATAATTCCAACTGAATGATGTTCATATTATGGGGAGGTATGTTATCATTGCTCAATACACTTGTGATAGAAATGCATGCGGGGGGGGTTTAGGACGGCAAACACTTAGTAGGTAGACCCATTTCTAAAGTAGCCCGCCCAGCACATAATTTACAGTCATTATCATTAGCACTTGGTAATGCAACTTGCAGAAAATGACTGAGTCAATTGTACGGGTATCCAACTTTGAGACTAACCAAATAGACAACTTTTCATACTAGTGTCATACTAAAGCCTACCAATAATACTTGCAAGGATATATCACCTATCCTGTGGTTACAGCGTCTGAACACGTTTCTTCAGAGTGTTGTTCAAGAATAGGAAAACAGGAAAGTGAGAACGATGGTGGACCAGTCGTTTGCTTAAACCAGATTCATCATGATGCATGGTCAGGTGCCCTTTGCTGACTTGTGACATGACCAATTCGGTTGCCCCTTTGTAAATATGTACTGTAAATAAAATGAATTAGATGATTCATATTGCAGGTAATTGTTGACATTGCATGACAAACTGATACACATAGAAAAATCCATTATCCCGGGCAATGTGCTGCGGGCTTACACATTTACAGTCTCTCAGTAGTTCCATGTAACTCATTCATTATGAGGCTGAACTCCATCACTCTTAGAGGGAAATGAACTGAACCGGAGAACAACATTTGGAGTTTGAAGTGATGGGGAATAAAGTCCGTACTGTTTTACCCTCTACAACAACTTGTGCCAGTGAGTGGGCACTCACCCAAGCCTACAGTTTAAATAAATACTATTTGTATGTGTCCTCAGACTTCAGAGTTACATTTTTTAATTCGTAATGACCAGAATGTACATTCTACCTGCCACATCCATCTAGCAGAAAATTATTTACTTTGGAGATTGTTTATTATTTTTTTCCAAAATACACCCATGGGTATTTGAGCTACATCAGAGGTATTCACACTGTTTGGCTGACATGTTACAGCCAAGCAATAGTATTTTTGATCATCATCATCATCATTGTTGAGATGATCATGGTGATCAGTGGTAATTGATGAGATTTTGTTGTTTTTGTTATGATGATGTTTGCTGCTCAGAGCTCATCGCTGTGGTGTTTCTGCACTGCACTTCCCAGAGATCACCTGTCAATCAAACAGTGTGTCCCAGCACTGTGACGTCTTTCTTCTTGGATTTTCTGTTGATGAAGTTGGAGTCTCTGTAGGTGGCGTTGCTTTCTTTTTCTCTGTTCAGCCACGGTGGCTATTGTTGCTCATGCTAACTACCCAGTTCTTCTTCTATTTATTCGAAACAAACCGGAAATGTGAAACACATCACTTCCTGTGTGCCAGAGGACAGGAAAAGACCAAAGATGTACCTGACAGCAAATGTAGAAGTTTCATGAACTGGCTAAAGGTTGAATCCCTAATATGTTATATCAATTAATAGTGAGTATCAAAATGGATATCGTGGATTACAACTTTTGCAAAATATCACGAAAAAGTTATGCACCCTTGATTCGTACTAGTGGCAAAACTTCTCAATGCACTAACACAACAGTGTTCGTTAAGGTTAGGGTTTTGGTAGAGTGAGCAATTGATCTATTTTGCACAGGCCGAAAGGTCGGGGTCAACGTCCACCGCCCCCGTCCGCTCTAGGCTCAGGCCATATCTGGACAGACGGCCAACGTCATTATTCAAGTCAAGTTAAGTGTTGGACTTTCACAGTATGGAGTCTATGTTTATATGGGGTGTTGTGTTAGGTAAGTATAAGGTAAAAAAGAAATTGAGTTATTTTGTATTTTTTTGTTGTGCTGTGGTTAATTTATTATTGTATTGTGGTTTAGTGAACCTGAATCTTCGCAGTACGGAGTGTATGTTATACGGCATGTCACAATGTTTGGGTCTTGGTTTTATTTTTATATCTATATTTATACATATATATTTATTACTTTTTATTATTTAGATACATACTGTATATCTCAGGCATCCACTCATCATAATGTTAGGGTTAGGCAACTAAAACTTTGGTTAAGATGGTTAAAACACGTTGGTTTTTCTTACGTAAGAAAGACTTGCTGAAAATGAAAACGTGACTCACAGCAGAAAACTTCTTTGCATGAGTCAGGAATTGAACCCAAGTTGTCAGAGTTGAACGCGAATGTATACTCCCATCAGCCAGCCCGGCTCCCACACCCACTCTTTCCACCACACTATTTCAATGTCAAACTACTGCCTGTATCATACCAAATTATGGTGCATTACTTTTCATAACTATAACTACGAATTTGATGTGAGAGAACACCCTGGGAATTGCTACTTTACTTATATTGCTGATCTTCAGTGTTGATAGAAAATGTATTTTATAATGCTAGTAGACTCACGACACATTCACACACACCAATTTTCAGATTTAATGGAGGTCTATTAAAATTACGATTTCCTCCTGCAGGTGTCAGGTGATTTCCTGTAGCCCCAAATCACTGCTCACAGTCATACAGCTAATGGGCGAAGGCATTAGAAGACATAAACAAGAGCCCATCACTCCGTCAGCTCCTCTGCCAATGTGATGTTCCCTTTTTAGTCCTCCACTCCTCCAGTTAGCTCTGTGAACACAGTTTGCAGGAAACGTCAACCAGTGTGATTGATTTGAGATGGGCGATTCCCTGACTTCATGCTTGTATAAAGCAAGACAGCTGTTGGGAGAAATCAAATTCCTGCAGGAGCTGGAAAGACATATTTTTTCCATCTGTTTAACTGAGCCATTGCCTTTTGCTAGACGAGTAAATAAAAAAACATGGCCGAGATGTGGCAGGAGGTCACTGAAACCCTCATTATATAGCAATTACTGCACAAAAACCCTTTCCTTTCAAAATCCAGCTTGAAAGTCAATCCCACTTTCTACGGCTTTTCAAAAGTAAGACATGACAAGGCACCGGTCTATCTTTGGTAACAACTTCAAGACGTACTTATGGTGCATAGCTAAAGGATTTGCCGAATCGTTCATTTTTTTTGTTTGTTTTGTAAGATTCCTCTTTGGTTTATGTCTTACAACAAGACTATTCCTTTTACCTCTTACGCATAGTTCCTCAAATACTTTCCTTGTGAGAAGCCAGTTGTCATGCTACATGTGTTGTGCTGAATGGTTTGAATTTTTGTTAAATTGTTTCAACAAAAGTAAGTTAAACCTTCCTCCCAACACAGACGGTTGTCTTTAAAGAAAATAGAAAAATCCTGACAGTTTGTCATGTATGATTTGTCCAAATTGTTTCCCAGCAGCTGGTACTGCAGAGATACTTTGCGATAAACATGTTATCACTGGACAATCGTGTGGAAACAGCTTCATTTTGTATTACGTCTCTCAATAATGTTTTGTAGATGTGTGTTTTGTTCATATTTGTATTCAACAGCTGCTCATTAGGTTTTAGCAAGATGTACCCGATAGTCTTAAGTACTGGTGTACTAGCTAAACGGTTGAAGCCAGGTCACCACTGGCCATGCAAAAGCACTCTCAAGTCTTAAGTGATAGAGATTATGAAAACAGATGAAACCCACGAACCGGAAACTGTAGACACCAAAAGAACTTCATAAGAAAACATTAGACCCTTTATAGCTTCTGCACTTTGGACTCCTGATGTTTATCATCCGCAGCATCGCTCCTCTTGTGACTCATGAGGGCTACACATGTTGTCATCTAGCGGTTTAAGTTGGTGTGCTCGGCTTTTACATTCCAAAAAACAGGCAGTTCTTCAGAGGTTCTTCAGGGCACAATGGTGCTTTACAGAACCACCACTATTTGAAGAAGCACTTCATCCTCTGAAGGGTTCTTCACTCTTTGAGCAATCATTCATGGTTCTACATAGGTCTTACATGGTAATTATTAATGGATCCTGTAGGTTGTGTTAGGGGTTGCCCAGAATGCAACACTGCCGGCATGGCTTGGGTGACCAAACACAAAGGTTCAGAGGGCAAAAGGGGCTTGTTGTTGAACCCCTAGAGTTGGGCTCCTGCACCCTTCATTCAGACTAGTATTTCCTCTCTGCACAACAGTCTTTCAAATGGTTGTGGAGAAGTTCCTCTCCTTCAAGTACCATATGGTTAAAAGGTTCCTCGAGGAACCCAATGACATGCAGAGAAACAGTTGTTCTACTAATCGCTTTTTCTTCTCACACAATGCAGCGTGGTAGAGCATTTTATGGTTTAAATTCAATTTCCATTTTGCTACTCTCTATCACCAATTGATTAACACAATAGTAATTGCAGTAGTAGTAGTATTGATTAACACAATAGTAATTCAATGTCTTTACATTTGCTGTTCTAAACACCTGGCTAGGTCTTTCCTGAGAGAAATGCTCTAACCTAGGAAATATCCTCTACACAGGAAGCGATGCATTTCCAGCAGCAGAAACAGCAGTTTGTTTGGAATGAGTAGAAGAAGAACTGGGTAGTTAGCATGAGCAATGATAACCACCGTGGCTGAACAGACAAAGAGCGCCAACCACAGGAACTCAACAGAAAATCCAAGGAAAAAGACGTCACAGTACTGGCCACACTGTTCGATTGACAGGTGATGTCTGGGAAGTGCAGTGAAGAAACACCACAGCGATGAGCGCTGAGCACCAAAGATGGAGACTAAATCAAAAACCCAAGAATGTCGCGGATTTTATTTTTATTAATCTCCCTACCGCAGACCCATCTAATGATGAATTAAAAGTGTTAAAACGCACATATCACATTTGATTTTCCTGTTAGCATTTAGGAATATGAACAATTCTGCTCCAAGAGTAGAAACCAAGTCTGTACATTTAACACTGCTACATTGGCGTGATCTTTCATGTTTCTTGGTTCTAGCTATGGAAGATGGCGAAGGTTCACTCACGCTGACTGAAAGAAGAAGTAGTATGGAGTAGGAAGTAGGAAGAATATATTTGGATGATAAAATCCTGCATGTAGCATCTTTAAAAATGTATCGCTGGCTGGTCATTCGTTCGGATCGGACACGCAAGAAACAATATTCCCTAATTTCATACCATTGTTTTTTTATTTTACAACCTTCTGTAGTAAGTCCAATCCTTTCTCATTTTGTCTGATTGCAGGCTGTTGGAATATTTAAAGTGGATTAAAATAGCAGAAGGCCTTTGGTGTTTGTAGCTTCTAAGACACAGCCATAGTAATCTCCCAGATGTGCCTCACATGGCTCTGGCATCACTGGAGAAGTTTCCTTACCGGCCTGATGTGGATTTCAGTAAAAACAATCAGAAACTCCTGGCACAGGAACTGTAAGTAATTCTATGATGGGCTCCAAGACAGTAACTAGAGGTGACAGTTATAATCTCCATTGTATAGTCATGACTAGTGGCAAGATACATGGAAGAGATTCCTTAATATGGATGTAAGAGATATGCATGGAAGACATGTTGTACATGACTGACAAAACTGGTGCACCTAACATCCTGTCCAGGATTAGTTTGTGTTGCAGGTTTTAAGATGTTTTCATTTATATACTAGTGATTAAAAGTGCCAGGTGCATCATTTTAACATCAATAAATCCTTACCACATTCATTTTGAGATTAGCACAAGACAAGAAGAGGACGCTGTTCTTCCAGCTCAAATTGAGCAGAGTTACCAGTAATGGCAGATGGTGAAGGAATGAAAGACTGATGGAAAAATGACTTTAAACATATTTATCCTCTTCAGTAAAGACAAAGAGAAAGCAGACACAGCAAAGCAATGCCAGGGAGGAGGCCGGGGGACAAGCAGTAACATCCTCTTTGTGACAGGAAGCAATGTGGGTTCATGGAAAATGTGGTTTTAATTTTGAGAAACACAAACAATACCACTGGTGTTCGACCAATCGTCTCAACCATGGTCTCATTAATTTACAGTACTTATGCCTAGTTATCACAATTAATTTCACAATGACACATTGGTGGTTAAAAATGTGACACATAGCATCTTTAATTATGGGATCTATATCTGAAAAGTAATCCAAAAGGCTTTAGCATTTCTGACCCTTTGCCAATGGAGCTGGTCCATATCATTTATTGCATTTATTTTGTTGCTGCAGTAAGGCACACATTGGTCACATTATTGATAGCCATTTGCCTTTAATGGCATCATAAATATTTTCAATAGAAACACAAAGATACGGACTGGTGTGTAACATGACTGAGCTAAATTTGAAGGTGCCAAAGAGATTTAGACACCCATGTGCTTTACAGCTGCACTATAGTGTGTATGATAATGCTAACTGCTCTTTAATTTAGGACTTCTTTGGTGACTCGTAGTGAAGCGTAATGCTTTTGCTGCAGGAATGAATGAATGAATGAATGAAGCCAAAAGTTCTCCAGCCAAACTGCCAAACCACATTTCAAGCGCTAGCTCCAAAATGGTGCAATGACGTTTGAAATAAAATTTCAAAAAAAAACAGAGTGAAAAGATGTTTTTGTTCCAGGGCTACCCAAGCCAATATGACACATTTTAGTATTATTTTAGTGTTGCTTTTACAGGCAAATCAGGGATTTCAAACATTAATGTCCCCAACATTACCCCACTTCACGCACCCCCCTGTATTAATGAAATAATGCTGCAGTTGCCAAGAATATCTCGCCTAGCCTTACACGGACACACGTTTCTACACAGAAAGAAAAAAACGCCGTGGTGCTGAAATTGGCAAAAGATTCATGACCTGTTAAACACAATGGGGGGCAGAGGCAGATATGCCAGTGCATCCCATTAAAGCACAAGACAGTGTGCATTAAGGAGCTGGCTCTCTTAAACATACTGATCAAAATATTAATGGTACGCGTAAACACTGTGCCTTTATCTGACAGTGATTTACTTTGCAAAGACCTTAATCCAAGAGCACAGAGCAGCTCTGCTCATTAGCAATGGCCTTTACCTCACACTCCGGGGTGACACACACAGGTGGACGCTGAGCCCAGAGTGACTATTGTGTTTATGTTATCTTTTCATAAGCTCTGTTTGAAATTTGTCAAACTGCATCATTGTTTAACTATGTGCCAATCAAAATTCACGCTGCCAGATGGGTGCCTTTCTGCTAACCTTGCCCAAGGCTGCTCGGCCACACGGAGCAAAGTATAGCTTACAGTTGCAACCCCCCTTCTCTTTCTTTCTTTCTTTTTTCCTTTCTTTCTTTCTTTCTTTCTTTCTTTCTTTCTTTCTTTCTTTGTTTCTTTCTGTCTCCCTCTCTGCTGTGACACCTCTCTGGGTTTTCTGTTGCAGTGTGGCGGACTGTGAGCTTTGACAAAAACTGACTACCATGACGCTAATTTCCTTTTAAATGAAAGCGTATGCTGGCTATGAATAAAAGTTCATGTCCCTTATGATAACTGTGGACAAGCTGACAACATAACACCGTAAAGTTGTGTGGTTATGGGTGGCAGGATCACCGACTCGGGGAGCACAGGACTTCTATTATGAAGTTAGGTAGGTGTTAATGTTTATGGAAACAGTGAGGGAGGTTTCTGACAGAAAACAACCCGGTAATTAGCTGCAATTTAGCTTCAGCAGCGGGACCCACCACACACACACTCAGCTTAGCCACTTTATGGGCTCTTCAGCTCGCAGGACTCTTGAAGCTGCCTTGCAGGAACTTTTTTCTCAAAGTTGATGCCTCTATCTAGAGCATTTCACGCACAATAAAATAGAAATTCAATCCAGTTTCTCCGTCTCTACTTAGGATCCCAGAAGACTGAACATTTCTGTGACCTCAAATAAAAAGTCATGTCGTGCAATTCTAACTGCATGGTTGCTTTGTGGGTTTAAACTTTGGTCCTTCTGATCATTGCTAAATTATTGAGCCACATGTCTTACAATTGTATACAATTGGAGCCAAAATGGTGGTGAACTTAGTATAACAATGGCCTGCTAACTCCTAACTCCTTGTTTTGTTAGTCAAATAGCACATTTTCCTACCACAAACCCATTTGTTTGTCTATTGAGTCTATTAGTGAGACTACACTACCACTCAGCAGAATACTTTGAGACACTAAAACCAAATAAAACCTAAAACCAAATGAAAATTTTCACTTATATACTTAATATTTTTCAGAAAAAAGAATGGAAAGATGTTTCTCTCCTGCTTTGTGGGAATACATTCATTAATAAAACGTTCATAATCAAGTTGATATTTATACACTCATAATTTCATTTTGTAGAATAGAAGAGAGTAGAATTGGAAAAAAAAAGAAACACCGAACTGTATTTACTGTACAAAAGTGAGCCAGGGAAAATTTTATTCAACTTCCCTTTTGTTGTTGTGTTGGGCCTCAGTGTTTTAGGAGGCTGTGAAGGGAGCTGTTCCAACAGATGTAAGGCAGAGTGAGTCAAGAATCTGTTTTGAACAATCAACCAAAGATTAAGGACGTTAAAAGCAATTGCGGGGCTTTGTTTTGACAAGTTGAAATATTCCTCAAACATAATATTTACAGCAGACAAGCATCTTCGCACTAGACACTAGACTGGTGGATGAGCTCCGTAAGTGCTTTGCATCAATTTAGCCAGCTAATGTCCAAGTTGGATTCTGAGCTGTACTCTTGTCATCAAATGCCATAAATTAGGCTAAATCTAATGTGTTTCTGTGTTGCCTTCCTTCGCTGTTATTGTAAGCGGTCGGATCTAATGATAGAGAGGCCCAGCTGGCCCTATCAGCCTCGGCTCACAATCTAAACAGATTGACATAGTGCAGGTGTCCGCGGCCTCCTCTGGCACCTTGGTGGAAAACATTAGATTGGAGCAAGGCTTCCTTTATAGCTTTTAAATGGAGGCCCAGGTCAAGGGCTCCCCATCCCACTGCCCCGATCGATACCGTGACCCCTCCGGTCGGCCCCGCACTCACACCCCGGAGCAGAGAGAGAGAGGTGTAAACCAGACGTTGACCGATGACCCTCCTGCCAAACTACCTGGACCTACAAAGGAAGCGTCTGATGGATGGCGGGCGAGATTGCTTTTGTTGCATGTTTGTATATAAGAGCAGTCATTTCTCAGCAGATTCTCGCCTTCCCAGCACACAGTGACGTCTCTTTCTAGTATGATGCCCCACCCGGCCCAAC
>CABFOQ010024709.1:22557-32680 GCA_900660455.1 Gephyroberyx darwinii
GTAGAAATCATGGAAACAAAGTGATACATGGCTTACTCATGTTGACATTTAGCAGACCCAAATCCATGTGTTCTCTCACTGAAGGGAGGTACTACATGCTCAGACCACCCCTCCCACACACACACACACACACACACATACACACACACACAAACACCTTTCCTGTCTATCTGTCTGTCTGTCTCTCATACCTACATTGTATTTCATCAAGGCCAACCGTGATTATTTAAACATTACCAAAACGATAACATTTATTTCTCAGGTGGTATCTACCGACAATGCCAGAGTACATTTCACCCAGCATGCATTTTGGTATTGGATCGATGTTGATACAAGGGCCTGCACCGACGTAGAAAACCTGTGTCAATATAGCGCCAAAATAAAGGTTTCTGCTAACTAGCGTCGTTTTGTGGAATTGGGACCTTCATATGTGTCTGGTATCAATTCAAAACAGTTCCCAAAGTTGTTTTAATATGAATGTTTATGGATGTTGTGAACATTTTGTGCTCGCTGGGGCCGAACGTCTGGAGGGCAGCACACACACCGCTGCGGCTGTTTCCGCCGGTCTACGTAAGACGCTCAAGAACGCCGGATTTGTCAGAAGAACCGTCCAAAGTAGAATTGGTTAAAATGGTAAGCAGATTAGCAATTAATCGCATCATTGAATTTCTTCAGGATGAGTGTGCTCTCTGGCTGTGGAACGCTAATGTCTTCAGAGAAAGCCTGGCGAAGCTCGTCTCGGTGCACATCTGCCTGGCTGCACCCCAGCCACTGATAAATGGAAAACTACACTTAACATCCTCAATAGACGTGTACTTGTTTTTTTTAATGGGAAAGTTTACAAGTGCTCTGCAATAAATGAGGCCTCAAGTGCACTTAAAGTGACAGCAAGTGTGGATTTAAACGTCTGCGCTACTTTGAGCCGGGGTAGCTGCCGCAGAACTACACACACCGGCAACTGTAGCTTATGCTTAGACTCAGCCTTAATGGTAGACCTAAATCCTAAAGCTGGACCGGTCACAAGTGTTGGAACTCGGCAGTATCAACAAATGACTTTTTAATGCAAGCGTCGGTGAAACATCGGTATGGTAAAAATGTTGCCTCGCTAAAGCTTTTGAAAGATCTTCGATACATACTGGAGGGGGCAAAAAAATACAAACATACCGTACGTGAATGCAAACACGCACATAAATACTCGGCGGTAGAAGAGGTCCATTTTATGATGCTGGCAAAATGTGGACCACATGAGGAACTCAATATCCAGGCCCTGATAAAGCTAAAAACTTGCCCTCCCTCAGTCATAAGGCATAAAAGTGCATCTTCCTTCTTCCCGTACAAGGTTTCTGGATTTATCTTCTATTTCTCTATAGGAAACTTAATGTTTTCCTTTAAACGGTCAGTCCACAGTTAACAAAAGCTTCCTGAATTTGTGCAATACTCTTGATAACCGTGAAGGAAAAACTCAGAAGTTCATTTTCACCGTAGACCTTTTGCTCCATATGCTCCAGGGGTCTCTCCAGCGGTAGAGTTGCTCTTGGCCAACTTTACCAGCAAAACAAACTTGGAGGAATTCCCCAGGCAAACTGAGCCTGCATGAGTCGAGACATACATAGCAGTAGGAGGGCAAAGGTTTTTTGGCCGGTGCGCTCGGTCAACGCATCATGCATCCCATTCTCACAGTTACTGAATGAATAGTTTCCATTCAGTAAGAAACACAGATTTACAGTGTTGCTTTGTAATGTTGTGTCTCAGGAGCATTATGTAGTTAGTGTAAAGTGTTTTAACAGGTAAAAATAATCGTAATCGCTAGCTTTGTCATCACATTTCATCAGAAATACAAACCGCATGATTTTACAGCAAAAAGATTGAATATCACTCCCCTGTCTCAGTGCTTTTACCTCTGACTTATACACACTCTGGTTCGTGTTCAATTGCTGTTTTAACACCTCAGTTTGTTTTTGACTATGATCATTCGCGGTTTAATTGAAGGCCTTTTAATGTGTCTGCACAGCTTCCTAGACAGCAAGACGGTTGTCCATTAGGAAGAAGGCGAGTCCAGATTTAAGGGAAACAATTTTCACTTTAGAAAACGTAAGTACAAAAGCACAGTGTCCTTCACAGTTGCAGTCAAAATGTTTTGAAACGATCACACTTGGCTCTTCGACTCTTTTTGAAGATGGATGAAATGGCTTTTAAAGAGTCGGAGTGAAGAAGTGCAGATACCTTGATGAAATATGTCTTGTATACAAAAGAGATTTTATTACTCCATCGTTCAGACAAAGCCATCACCATAGTGCACTTTTCCACTGGGTGCCTAATGTAAATTCCTGCTCAGTGTTTATAATTTCCATAGCAGGTGATTCACTCAATCAAAGAGGGTGCTCCAGTTTCCACGGACACTGGACAAAATCCTGAATTACACGCAGCATCAAAAAGATACTAGCCCGACACTGGTTTCCTGCAGCGCAAAAATCATACCGCAAAAAGCAAGATCATAATTTATTTTTATCCCTGACAATAAATAACCTCAATTTTGTCAGATTCAGCTCATGGATGAGGTTGAAGCTGTTAGCCGGCTAGCCAGCTGCCTGGCTCATTGCAGAGAGTGCACTAACCTTGTACGCTGAATTAACAAAGGTTTCTGCATCGATAATCGTCAATCTCCCATGTCAGGAGAGGGTCTTCAGTGCAGGTCAGAGGCTGCCACATGTAATCAGGGAAGATCTTAAAGTCTCCAGGGGAACTGGAGAGACTCTTACCAATCCCAGATGGGATCTTACTCACCCTCGCAGTGGCACGTGGACGTCAGGCATTACCTCAGCCACACAGAGCAATAGGCAAGAACAACCTAAATGTATGGGAACAAATATGCAGCAGGCATATATCTATGCATGGCGTTCACCATAGAGTGCCGTGCTGGACATCAGAGAATCGTGATGCACTAAACATTCAAGGCATTTCCTGGGGCAGCTTGACTTCAGGGTCCTAGCACTAAAATACCTGGTAAAACATCGGACAAAAAGCATGAAAGGCCTTTTACAGTTGAGCAGCGTGCTCTGAAACAGTAAAATAAAATAATAAATTGCATAGTTCTGTAGTTGTATAGGTCTAACATGTTATCTACATCTGGATATAGTGATAAAGTGAGTATTTTTTTTTATTGTTATTATTATTTTTAACAACACACGTCTGCACGCCTAGACTCTTTCTGTACATGTGTTGCTGTAGACCTGGTAATCTGAATACAACACACCTCATGTACAGTATTTATGTTTCCTTCATATTGTCATATCCATCTCAATTGTTATATTTTGCATTTTTGCATTCATATTGATATTTGTTGTAATTTATCAATTTATTTCATACTGCATAATTCCATATTTTCATATCATATATATCTTTTATTCAGTCCTACTTCTGTTGTTTTGCACACCCTAAAAACTGCTGTAATTCCATACTCATACTTTTCATTCATACATTTGTACTTACAGTAACATGTTCTAATGTTGAAATTATCAGTTGCATGTGTTTAAATAATAAAATATAAAATACAATAGAAATATATTTCTATTCTATTTTTCATTGCTGTATCTTAATACTATTTGCTGCTGCAGTGACCCAATTTCCCCACAAGGATCATTAAAGTTTCATCTGATCTTATCTCAGCAGCAATAAAACTACTGCAACAATTATTTTTATTATTATTATTAGTGATCTTATTGCACGTATACGGTAAGTAAGAAAGACAAAATCTCAAGATCTATTTTACTCGAATGTTCACATTATAAACTTAAGCACACATTTTACCATCTTAAAATATAATCACACTTTTGTTTCAGTGAATGTGTTTACATACACATTAGTATCCTGAAATTGACATGACATGACTTACTTCAGTATCAATTTAAAAGTAATAAGTTTCATATCCCATTTCCAATAGGTGGGAAAAGATCATATACTATTAGAGTATACTATTACTAAGACACACCTTATCCCTAATCTTAAACATTTTCCATGTATATTCCCATGTTTTGGATTTGGATGACCTTTAGTTACCTTAAGTATGGGACTTTTATGGTATTGTCTCCTCCAGCTGATGTAAGGACATTTTCATTGCTCAGTGGTTTGTCAGCGCAACCTGTTGTTTGATAATTATCAGAATTTCTGTCTTTATTTTTTTAACAAAATACTCAAAACTGTTTTCCCTTTTATTTTCCATCATTTTCTGCCTAATTGTGTAATACTTTGTGTAAATAAATAGTGGAATACACTTTAACTTTCACTCCCCATTGCCCTGCAAAGAAAAGGAAAAGAAAAGCGTGTGAATGAATATAGTTTCCATTCAGTATTAAATGCTGATTTATGGCGAATTTTGTAATATTGTGTCTCAGATCATTTACTTTATGTGTAAAGCGCTGAGCATTACTTACAGGAATAAGTTATTGTGCAGGCATTAACTCCCCTCCACTTGCTCTCAAAAATGAAAACAAGTGTCTTCATGCCAACTGCACTCTAAAATGTAAAGGTTCCATAAGGGTCCTTGTGATAATGGGCGTAAACTCTTAAAAAAGCCTATTATTTTTTATTAAACTATGATTCATTTTTCAGCCACAGTGTAATCCACAAACCATGTCGACATTGTATAAAAAAAGCTTTCATCATTTTGTTCCTGTTGGAGAACCTGAGGAACGGTATGAGGAACGGTTTCAAATGGATCCCTTACTAAAACAACTTGAACATGCAATGACAGATATGGACGCTTTATACAGACACTTCATACATCCTTTTAAAAGGATCTACTACCTAAAGGTCTCATTGTTAACCATGAGCGGTCTGGCAATGCTACATGAACTGTGGTGTGAGCAATACACCATGCTTGAACAAGAGCTTCACGGCAGCTAAATAACACATGATCATTATGAAAACTGAACACTGTAATAGTGTGTCTTGTAAAAAGCACTAGTCTCCGCCCACCTTTATTTGAAAGTCACTGAACCATTACTTTGTTCAATTGCACTGAGACATGCTCTTCATGGCTTCATTACTCTCAATGAAAAACCCCCCAGCAATATCTAGACTTTGTTAAAGTTCATGGTTCCATAAGTGTCTTTGTTTTCTGGTGCTAAACTGTAACGCCTAACCGATTTTAAGCACAAGACATTAAGTGCCTAAATCAGCAGATTGAGATAAAATCTAAAAATGCAATTTTTGCAATTAAAACTTATAAATGTTGAGGAAGTATTGGGGAAGAGCAGGGTATGGCAAAATAAATGTGTATTTATTTTTAAACAATAGTTGCAATGTATAATTAAGGTTCTTGGGCATCTATGGAAAATGAAACCTTAGCTACAACAGATTTACAACTATAACACATTAAAAAATGTTGACGTGTTTTTGTCCTGTTCAGTCAATTCCAGGGCCTTTCCAGCATGCAGGGACAGACAATCTGTCTCTCCATTATGTTTACTTCAACATAACATGGTGATAATTTCTCTTATTTTCAAAAGAAGTCTGTCATAACCTGTTCATGGTACTTTTTCATACCTGCTTGTTCCTTTCCAGGGTCACGGGGAGCTGGAGCCTATCCCAGCATGCATTGTGCAGAAGGCAGGGACCCTGGACAGGTTGTGTACATGTCAGACAACACATAGACAGACACACAGACTCACATTCACACCCATGGATCATTTAGAGTCTCCAGTCCACTTGACTTGCATGTCTTCATGCAATTCACACAAACACAGAGAGAACTTGCAAAATCCACATAGAAGGGATCAGGGCTGGGAATCAAACCCAGAACCTTCTTGCTGTGAACCGGCAGGGCGAACCACTGACAGTGTTGATTTTCTCAATATATCCGTTCGGTGTACCGGACCGCACTTCTGGACGTGTACACTTCTGGAACTTGAATGTTCACTTCAACTATCTCTCTGTAATGGCAATAACACTGGAGGCTACTGCTGCATGTACATGTGTATTGTGTTTATACAGTCTTGGTGTGTATACCTTGCAATACCTTGCATTATCCCTTCGAAGGACTTGGTGAATGCAGGTTATTCTGATTGCGATAAAAGGATTTTCCTACAAGGACAAGCCGAGGAACCCATGAAGGATCTCAGTTGCACTTTTTCACTCAGAGTGTGGAGAGCAAACACTGGCATGGCTGCAGAAACTCCAGTCACGCTAAATTAACCAGCCTGACAATCACACAGATTTCACGTCTGACTTTAAGCATCCACATTATTCTCAAGTTGACTTTTGGTCATATGTTTAAAAAGGCAGAAAGATTGATATTGATAAGCCAGCACATGTCTGATGTGCAAAGCTTGTCTGAAGTTGTATGTCTAATAGCTGTGAATTCGCTGTCTGAGGGCTCGGTGGAGGTGACAGGGTGGGGTTTGAGCTGGAAGCATTCCACATTGCCAAGGCTTGATGAGACATTTGTTGGATTTGTTGGATCATTCTTTCAGTTTTTATGTCTATGCTTATTTTGAATTCAAATCAAATCAATTTATGTAGAAATGCGCCCCCTACATCACAAATCAAGTGGGGCTGAAACAGAGAAGAGCGTCCCCATTCCCATTACTTGAGACCCCGTAGATCTGCCCTATTTCACCTAACATGATTTCTGTTTTCAAACTATCACCTCTCGCTGCCATTTCAACTCCAATACCTGTTTTCTGTTAGTTGTCAGTGTTTTAGGGTGGATTTTTCCTTCAAATACCCACCTACAGCTCACACTTTTCTATTCCTATCGTATCAATTGTGCTAATGTTGCTTCATCTAATGGGAACTCAATTTAATTTATTGCATTACCCTTGGGATTGACCACCACAGTGTTTAAAAACGCAGCACACGTCCTCTTAACTTCACATTTGATGAGTTGTGAGATTAACAGTAGACAGAAGAGACGCTCATGCCCCCGTAGAGGCCCTATCACCAGAGTAATACTAGATGCTTTTGTCTCCATATCTTCCTTGATGCATGTAGGATCAATGGCAGGTCAATGGAGATGGATTTTTCCCCCGGCGACCTCAGTGACAAACACAATCAAGTATTTTTGGTTACAGTTCTGTGATTGAAATGTGATAATATCCCCATATATCATAGAAGTGACAGGTTTATCTAAGGGGAGGATACGCCTTTTGAAAAAGTCCCATTCACTGGACGTGATTCATAAAGACGGACAATGTGCAGTCAGCTGAAGAAAGATGGTGCTTGTGTAAAGCAAATGGCCCATGGCAAAGCTCAAACACTGACGCTAGTATTAAACTAGTTTGTAAATGTGTCATAAATCTCAGAGACACCGTATGTGGTGACACTGTATCCACATTTCACACTTGGGAGTTCACCGCTGCTCAGCCGCTAAATAGCTGGTTATCATTCAACCTGTAAAGCAATTAACTCGTTATTGCCTGTGTTTACAGAGGCTTTGGTGCGAGGGAATTCCCTGGAAACGGTGATTACTGCAGCTAAAGTGTGATCTGGAAATCATTTGATGAAGAATCAACACCTCATCCGCAAAGGGTTAAGTTGTTGTTTAAAGTGATTTTTGTTGCCTCAGTCACATATGTGTGATTTTGGCGGTGGTTTCTTCCATGCAAACATACAAAACATTTTGTAGGGGGTGTAATGCTGCATGCTATCCCAAAGGGAATGCAATACAAACACTGCAATTAGAACTGTGCTAGAAAATCAACAACGCAAAAAAAAAAGAGAGAGAGCCCTGTAGTCCCTGCCATGCGAGCAGTGCCAGAGGTTATTGTGTTCCCAGGCTTAATTATTGAAACCACCGCTAAACCAAGACATAAAAAATGGTTACACAGATGTAAACTTATAAAAATGACTGTTTAGTTAAATATGGTTATAATTGTTGCTATTGAAGTGTGTTTTTATAATAACAATAAATCCTGCAAACCATTCAGAAAAAAAATACGGCCTTGGGTTTTCCCAGTAGGAGTTCTACGGTTTCAAACAGAGCCCTTTTTTACAATTTCATCAAATCATCAAATCATCTAACCACGATGAGAAACTGAAGCTTTGTGCGTGTGAAAACGGTTCTACCTGAAATGATTTTACTGTAAGTGTAAAAACGTAAAGGTCCTCCTGAAAGGACTGAGAGGGAGTCTGTGTTTTCTAGCATTTCAGTCGATGGGGAGGAATACCTACAGCATTAGTCTGCTCCGACAGACGTGGCCAGGTTACAGTATGAATTAAGTCCCTAAAATGTGAAGCTGAGTGAAGCTGTCATTGCGGGCCAGTTATTAGCATACAGCAAGCATCTCTCTGCATGTTATTTTCCCGGTGGGTGGTCCTCCCCACGCCGCGAGATGTGGAAACTGAATTAACGCCCGGCCTATTTCGCCTGCGATCTGGAAACATTCTTTACCCTCCAGAAATGAGCTTAATATAGAGCTGAAATAAAACACCTCCAGCCTCTGGCGTGTTGTTTTACCAAATAACATCTAACTGGCCATTACTCCCCATTAAGGCTAATGGTCAGACTAATTAGGATAATTCCATAAAAGGCCCTGTGTTTAGACCAAACTGTGGACGAACATTAACTTAATGACAAGACTGACCACTCTCAAACGCTGCCAGTGTGCACTTTTTTAAAATAGGCTATTAGTCCCCAGCCTTTTTGCCGCGTTGAGAAGTCGCTCTCTTGGTGGTATTGCCAGAAGTTTAGCTGGTTATGAGGTCATGTTACGCTTCATTTCTCCTCATAATGTAACGCTCAATTAAAATGGTTTCAAACGGTAATGATGTTCGTGTAAACATCAGCGGGAGAAGCTAATGTCATGACGGGACTGCAGCGGTAAACACATGTGAAGGAGACTCTACTCAGCGCTGCGTCAGACCTCTCCCAACACCTTACTTGGCAGCTAGAAACGAACCGAGCCGTCTATTCTTCCCATCTTCTAGTTATTCTGGGAATGTGGAAGACAAGCTGGCGTTTATCTCCTCACATCTGATGGCCACGACTAGTCAGGGGATACCTTTGCTTTAAATCCTCTCAAGCAAGTGACAGTGAGCAAATTCCAGAGGACATGTTTTGTCTGACTGAAACAGAAGAAAATAATTGACTGCAGTGGAGCAAAGAATGCTTTTAAAGCCGCTTGGGTTTTTCTTCTCCGTCCAGTTTCCACACGACGTCTTTGAAATCCTTTTAGCAATCAAGATGATTTTCTCTGGATGTACCGCACAGCTTCTCCCAAATGTTTAGAGCAGTTTAACGCTGTAATTTTTTGTTTTCATAAGTGAGGCAGCGTAGCTTTATAAAAAGCCAGCATACCGTATTAATTGTATTCTTGTGGGTACTGCTGATTGCCAGTCTGCATTGCCTCTGATTAACACTGGGTCTGGAACCAAAGCTGTTGTCCCAGGTGCTCTGTGTTTGGAGAGAGAAAGCTTCCAACATTAAATACTTCACAGAGGAAGTCTCTCCCAGGGCCAAGGCTATGCAGCCAGACCACATTGAAACACTTTCTGTGTGCTTTTACTTCCTCCTCTCTGTGTTGTTAAATGTTAGGATTTATGTAATGGTGATCACAGCAAAGCAGCGGGGCCGGGGCTGAAGTCACAAAATGAATTTGCAGGCTGACTCAGAGCTGAAATCTCTAGGCAAGTCAGAACAATTAGCATTGTGTTCTTCATCAGAGCATCCAAGGGTAGGCAAGGCAAAGCCCGCTCCAGACAGTTGTTTGGATCACTGCTCCGCAGCTTTCAACATACAAGATTAACCTGAATAGTTGTCATCTGAGTGAATGGAAATTGGCGGATTAGTGCCATGTTGTTTAGACTGGAATTGTCATATACAATAGACACAACAGCTGCTGCAGAGTAACAGATCCAGGAGAATAATGTGACATTTCCCTCTCCTGCTGCATTATCGCATTTTGCTCAGTTTTATCTTCCCTCCGCTTTTTTTTTTTTCCTCTTTTCCACTCAGCTGCTAGAAAACGGAACGGATGATTTGTACGGATCTCTAACAGTCCTCCGGCTCGCCGTTTCCGCGCCTGCATTCATTTAAAGACGTGTAAGATTGTTAACGTGGCTGGCGGAGGTCCAGCGGGCTTAATAAAGTAAGTGTTATTATTTCTGACTGGTCTTTTGAATGGTG
>CABFOQ010024710.1:0-13758 GCA_900660455.1 Gephyroberyx darwinii
GTACGGCGTGCCCTACATGACATATGACATCTACGCCATGTACCTCAGCCACTACTACCGCTTCCAGGTCAAAGGGCACGAGGAGTACAAGCAGCATTCGCTGAGGACTGTGAACTCCTTCGTCCGCAGGGAGTTTCTGCTAGTGCTGCATCACATCGCCCTGCTCACCATCCTGCTGCCCGTCACACTGGTGAGGGAGGGTTAATGGAGGGATGGCTAACAGAAGGAGGGAGGTGTGGGTGATAATAAGTGAAGTAGATATTGAAGCAGATTATTGTAAATCACGTGGTCTCTGCGTATGTATGAATTCTAAGACGGATAAATAAAGATTGCATTAGAAGCTGAGTATTTCTAGTAGGAACCAATATCGTTAGGGTTAGACTGAGATGGGTTTTTGAAGGCCGATACCAGTACCAGTATTTTTGGATTGAAGCTGCCCAGGTTGGGGTGGGAAAGCCTCTGAAACAGCATTTAGACCATCATGGGACACTAAAACACTAAAACTAAGTAAATGGTTCAACTCACTTCAAAGGAATGAAAAGTGCAAATGAATCAAGGCAGCCACAGAAAGAGATCACGCTAGTAAGCAATTTATCACTCGTATTTGTTATGAACACATTATTCTACTGATTTATTTCTTTGAGAAAACAGCAGCAATTGTTTTCTTTTACGTCCACGAATTGTTGACCATGTGCGTGGGCCAGATCCAGTTAAGAATGGATAGGAAGGAAGAATGGAAGGTGCAAGATTGATAAAAGAGAAAAGCCGAAAGCCCCTGCACGCTGGGCACAGATCTGAAACAGCAAGAAAGCATCAAAACAATTTGAATGTGTACACCTTAACTCGGGAAGAGAGGGCGACAAGGGAAGAGGACAACAAAAGAGAGAGAGGGGAGAAGGGGGCCCATTCAAAATATCTGGGATGAAGGTGAAAGTGGGGGTGGAGGTCATGTACAAATGGTTTTGGTCGTCTTATGAGGAAACTCAATTTGACAGTGAAAGTTGATTTCTGCACTAGCGTTTCATGCTTTTGCGTTTTTTTAAAGAAATCATTATTATTAGTTATTTGCTGATAAAGTGTTCTTTCCCTTATCCTGCCTCATCTAGTTCTGCTTCAGTTAGTCATTTCTTATGTTTCCTAGAATGACTTTTGACCCTTACTCAAAGCACACAACATGTCTTGTGGCTGCATTGCATTCTGGTCCATTTAGGCTACTGTTGGTGGAGAAATTGTCTTTGAATTGTGTCTCTTCCGCTTCTACACCGATTTTTCCTTTAATTGTTCATCGTTTGTGCCAAATTTACCCTTATAATGATTTTGTAGTATCATTAACTTGAGCTAAAAAATGAAAACATTAAAACAATGAATGCCCCGGACAGCCCCCTAGATATAATCTGTCTTCGGGTTTTTGTCGCCTTTTTGACCGCCTGAGTGTGAAAGATGTTGTTTATGCCCAATCTGTCATGTACATCATGAACACCGGTAGGGATAATCTTGTTTCCAAACACAACCATTCACAGGAGCATGTACCGTACTGTCCTCTTCATATGCGATCCCAGGTTAGCAGGCCAGGTGCAATGGAAACCCGGCCCTTTGTTTGCCGTGGGAGTCAATGGCGATACGAGATCACCTTACCTTGCATTATTCAGCTCCAGCTGCTGTCACCCTCCTCTCCTTCCCTAAACGTCTCTCCGCCCTCCCTCACTCTCTCTCTCCCCTCTCATCCCCCCGCCCGTCAGCTTTATGTCACACACAAACTCATATACAGGAGATACCCAGCGACGTGCAGGGGGTGGCCAAGTCCAGCCCCCTTCGGTTACGCAATGTGCGGGTTCGACATCAACCCAAACAAGCACAAAACTTTCACAGTATGATATTATGGCATGTGAAAATTCATATTGAAACAGCTTTGGAAACTGTTTTGAACTGATATCAGGAAGATGTTTAGGTCCTGATTTCACAAAATGATGCAGTTAGCAGCAGTAATGTGTAGTGAGTATATGTAATAAAATATATATAAATATATATAATATCAACAAAAATCAATTATACTCATCATAAAAGCACAAATGTATCTATTTTTCTTTATTTTTCTACCTCCTCCTAAATTTGATACTATGTATTATGATTATGATGTTTCACCCTAAACAGCACTTTTCTGCAAATAAAATGGTGGGTTTAGGTGGATTTATTGTCCACTACATCCTTGGTTAGCAGCTACAGTATGACTGACTATACAGACGTTGGAATGTGTTTTTTTAGAAGGAATAATCAAACAAAATTTTGTGGCCAATTTTGACAGCCCTACCGCTTACAGAGAATGTCAGTTGAGTAGGCGGTCCTTCAGTGTGGCCCAGGACACATTCGCGTACACACTGCTAAAAGAATGTGGCCATATGTAGCCCAGACCACCTCCGAATGTGGTCTGAGCGATCAGATCTCAATGTGTCCTCAATGCATTTACACCTGTACTTAAAGGTGTTGACTTGTGATCGGATCGCCCAAAACGCATGTTAATGCCAGGTATAAACAGGGTCTTGGTGCACTCAGGAATTAAATAGCTTTCGGTTTAAAACAGTTTCCAAAGCTGTTTTACTATGAATTTTTACAGTGATAATATCTTATGGTGAAAGGTTTGTGCTTGTTTGGGTTGGCCGCCTCCTGCACATCAGTGTCGCCAAATTCTTGCTGGGTAGTATTTGGTCAGCTAACCATCATTGTCTTGCTGTTAACACATCTGATTAGCAAACTAGCTAGCATACCTAGTAGAAGCTAGCTTTAGCAGTGGCTAGTCGTCACATGTTAACATGAAGTCAATTAACCTGCTGGCTAGTCACCTAGCTAACAGTAGCTGAGCTGACTAAAGACAAGATAGTTTATCTCATTCAGGACTTTAGTAGTGTTGGTACTTAGTTCCAGGAACTTCGAACTAGCCCCGAAAAAGGTTCCTCTTGGCCCCCCCAAAAAGTTCCTGCTAGCAAGATATTACTTTTTGGGGGACCAGGAACCATTGGGGTGGAGTTGCAGTACTGAACAACACTGATTGGTCAATATAAGCAACGCAAAAATCGTCCGCCAACCTCCATTTTCAAATACCAGTAAACAGCTGCTTGTTCAATACCAGTAGCAATCTTATTTTGTATCTCATCGGACACGTCTCACAACACCATAGCTGCTTGAACTTCCTCCATGTATGGTGTGTTGAAATGTACCAAAATGACGTACCAAACAGTCGCACTTTTGTCGCCTCACATACTCCTTATTTGCATGATCTCCATGGTACTTTGGTGCGGTGGGAAAGCAACCTCGAACTCTTTTGGGGAACCAAAAAGGTTCTTGCCGAGAAGGTTCCTGCTCAAAAAATACCAAAAAGGTTCAGGTTCCTGCGGTGGAAAAAACAACTATATATACTCACATAGAGGTAGTATAAAGGTAACATGCACACTCACACACAGCAGTGGGGGGTAGGATGAGGTATCCAGGTAGTTAGTTAGGCGAGGTGTAAAGTTCCCCTTTGTGGTCTCGGTCATTCTTCCATGGGCAGATGGCAAGGCCACGTCTGGAGGCGCTCATGGTTTATTTATCATCAGCACACAACAAAGTAGCCTGCCAGACAGCGTTTGTCTTTTGTCTGGAGGACTCATTATCCATGTAGCCTGACTCACCTAATATAGGATGGCTTCACTCACCACATAGCATTGGTCAATATTTGAAAGGTTTGTTCATTAGGACATCACTCCCTCTTCTCCTCTTCCTTGCCCTAACCTTCCTTTGTACCATCTTACAGTTGTATTCGTGTACGACACTTGCTTCTATTGTTGTGACATTCTATGCAAACTTTTATCTTGCCCGGGGTTAAAACCATACGGTATATCAGTTTACCAATATCATGGGCCGATATTGGCCTTTTAGCAGATATCGGTCAGTCAGTGGTGTCCACCTACAATATGATGGAGGTTCCTCGGTAAAACCTGTCTCACCCTGCCTTAACAAGCTGCTAACCCACCTTAAAGATTTTTTTTGGTGACAATTATTTAGACTTGACAAGTGTCGCTTGGATTGTTGTCTGTTCAATCATATTCATATGCATCTCCTTCGACGACATGCTTTTTTTAAAGTCCTTCAATGGAGAGTTTTAGTGTCCCATGATGGTCTAAACGTTGTTTCCGAGGCTTTTCCAAGCCGACAAGGATACAATTCCGGGGGGAACAATGAATACTTGTTTGAATGTTTTGGCATGACAATGGTCATATTTAGAGATGCTGGATATTAAGCACAAATATCAGCTGTTAGTAGCTTCAATCTAAAAATATCGAGTATTGGGCCCTGAACACATATGGGTGAAACCCTGATCTCCCGGGGCGTCTGAAGCCTCTCTTAGCATATTTCCTTTGAGGCCTTTCCAGAACTGCTGGCGTTTGCCCTTTAATGTCAGCCCTGTTTCCATGCTTATGTTTATTTGCTCGCTCTGTGTGTGTTCTCTATCTGTGTCTCAGTTCTTCCGAAAGGACCAGGGGGATTTCTTCATTGGCTGCTTATTTCTAACAGAGCTCAGCACACCCTTCGTCTCTCTAGGGAAAATACTGATTCAGGTGAGAAAGCATACGGACACATGCATACACCTAGACAGACGTGCATCTAAATAACAAGTCAAGAAAAGCATTTAAATAACTTCCGTTTATAGCATTACATTACATTACAGTCATTTAGCAGACACTTTTATCCAAAGAGACTTACAAAGGTGATAGCCAAATACACATATAGACAAATGTGCATCCTGAAAATCCTGACTATTACTCATGCCAAATTAAAGGTAAGGAAGCCAAGTCAAATATCTGTTTGTATGTATGATGCACTTTTCCATCATTCAAAATACTTGTTTTACAGGGGTGGTTTCCCTCAAAGCCTGCTCAGAGGTTTTGCCCCTGGAGATTGCCCTGTTGGTGAACTCAGCCATTAAATGATGAGAACATAGACATCAAAATCATCCATGGGTTTTCAATAGATTGTTCGGTCCGTGCTAACACTTTAGCATACACTATGTTCAGTGATAGTAGGCTCCATGCTAACACTTTAGCATACACTATGTTCAGTGATAGTAGGCTCCATGCTAACACTTTAGCATACACTATGTTCAGTGATAGTAGGCTCCATGCTAACACTTTAGCATACACTATGTTGAATGATATGTAGCCTACTACCATTCAGCCTAGTGTATGCTAAGTGTTAGCATGGAGCACTGGAGGCAACAATCTACCGGGGACACATGGATGGTTTTGGTGTATTTGTTCTCATCACTTAACGGGGCAAATTGTTTTGATAATGTAATGCACAAATGATAAAAAAGAGCAACTGATACTGTAACTCAACTAAATTCAACATTTATTCAGCAGCTAAATACCATATACAAATTATAGAAATGCATAAAATGAATTTAAAACATATTTTATATATAAGTGTGTATGTTACTGTACATTATTTACTGCAGTGGTTCTCAAACCTTTTCTACAGTCCCCTTTTATCATCTAGCATCAATATATGACTATCTGCCAGATGTACAAAAATCAGTCAATTTTCATTTCCTACTTCAATTCCTGTTCAGGTGATACGCATTGCCTTGTATCCTCAGAAGCCTTAGAAGCTCCCTTTTCATTTGGGGTGCAGCTTGTCACTAGCATTAATAATTAAGACACAAGACTCAAAAAACGTCAGTAGAATGTGGCTAGGAAGCTATGGCCCCATTCTCTCTCCCCATCGCTCACCCCTGCCAGTGCAGTCAATTCCTTCAGGGCCCCCACCCATAGGCAGCACACCCTACACTTTGAGAATATGCTGTATAGTCAGATGCTGTATTTGTTATTATGATAAAATGTAAGTGCATAAGAGACATGCTGTATGTATAACAGTAAAAGCAGTGGACTGCCTGTGGGCTTCCAGCTCTTTGCTGACATCTGGCTTCAGCAGGGAAAAAGAGCAAAGCCAGGCTCCAGTCCTCTTCCCTGTCTTCAGTCACACTGCACCCCTTTGGACTAGATCAGCACTAATGCAGTTCACAGGAGTAGTGGAGCTGAGAAAATCTGCTGCACATTTTACTGCTCTTAATACCAAGGCTGATTTGGATTATTTTCTTGTTTTATAGTCCATGGGTTGTCAAATTTTCTCACACCAAGGACCCTCAAAACATACGCATTAGATGACCCCATTTGGTAAGATTTTGTCTTAAAGGGACCCCAGTGGAGAAACCTTTGATCAGAACGGTCATGATTAGACATTCTCTTATTGTGCTAATTTCTTGTGAGTGAAAAATAGTTGGGAAAAACCTCTTCCTCATTTTGCTGGGGAACCCTTTCAAGGGCCCCTGTTGGTCTCCAGCACTGCACTTTGGGAACCACTGATGTTGACACTGCAATGGAAAATAAAAGTATTTTTACCGTGCGTTCACACTGCGAGCAACGTGGTTGATGGGTCGCTCCATTCTGACTGACCGTGGACAGGACAAAGAAAAATAAACTATGTATCTGTTAAAATCATGTATTTTTCACCGTATTGCCTTTCATAACGTTACAGCATTTTGATTTGATTTAATCAGTTTGACTTAACATAACTCACTCAATAAAATGACAGCTTACCATTGATGCCGATGATGGATGTAACCATTCTCCAAGCAGCGTTTTTTAAATGTTTATTCCCGTAGCATTTCAATTAAAAGTTGTAGAGAACCGGGAAGCTTTGAATCAACTTCTAGACCATTTTGCACTTAGCAGGCGGGACTATTGTTCATGATACAATAACATATTGTTAAGGAAACAAGGAAGCGCAGAAATCTGATTGGCTGTTGACGGCCAATGCCAAAAGTTCAGCCTTAGCCAACTTTTCTCGGCCGACAAGCTTGTGAACCCTGGTCGCTCAGCTCTGTAGGAAATGCATGGACTTCCAGTGGCTTGTTGATCGTATTGCTCGCAGTGTGAATGAGCTTGTAAAGTGATCTGATTTGCTCTCTTCACTTCTTCATCTTTTCTCCCACCCCACCAGCTCAGCCTCCAGGACTGTTGGCTGCACAAGCTCAACGGCGGCATGGTGCTGCTCACCTTCTTCATCTGCCGCATTGCCCTTTTCCCCTACATGTACTGGGTGTACGGTTGCCACTATGGCGTCCCGCTTTACAGTGTGCCCTTCCACCTCCCCCTGTCCGCCAACCTGGGCAACGCATGCATCCTGGCACCGCAGGTCTACTGGTTCGTCCTGCTTTGCCGCAAGGGCTACCGCCTATACAACCGTAGCCAATGTAGGCGGGACACGTCTCCTACTGCTGCTGTCATGGACCACGCCAACAGCGAGTGATTTCCAGTCACTGGATTACGATTGCTAGCTCAAATCACACACAACTACTAATTTTACTTATTCTGCAAAGGGACTACTTTAACTTACCACATTTCCACCCTTGCATCGCTACTGTTGCTATTGTTACTACTGTAGTACACCAGGACTACCTGCCCCTGTCACCCCCCCCCCTTCCAGCTTTCCCAATACATTATTGTTCCCTTTGCTGCAAACCTGCTGCCCAAGTGGACCCTCTCTACCAATCCAACGCTAGCGATGAAGTTTGATGATTTGGGGTTGTTGTTTTTTTTCTTTTGGATTTACTGGATCTGGACTGGATCTTGTTGGAGTGCTACACTGTATCCGTCAACAGCACCGAACCAGGGTCATCGTCGCTCCGCCGGGAATAAAACGTGGAGTAAAAGCTCCAGCGGCTGACAGGGAGCGCCCCATGGAAAGACATTATCTTCTCTCTTCCTCCTATGCTCTTTTTACAGCCCCTGCTGATTTGGAATATCTGTTACAATGTGTCTGAGTGGCTGTTTTCAATGTTTTATTTATTTTTTCCTCTTTGTGGTTTATTTTTACAAGTGTGAAGCCTGAAATAATTATATTTTGAAGTGATGCACCCAACCCACCCCCAATCTTTCACTTCACTGTGTGGAATGGGCAAATCCAGAGTGGCTAGATGGGGCAGTAGTATTATTGAGGAGGGTGTTTACAAAAAAAACAAATGGATGTCACTTCATCCACATTTGAGACATAAAAAATATCTTTTTTGCAGCAAGTAGGCTACATAAAACACAGTTAATGTGATAGCTTGTGACTCACCACCCCTGTTCATTTTATATGTGGGTTCCTCTATGCCATGGAGTCTATGGCATGTCACCATGGCACCAGCTTGCAAATGTGCAGCAGCAATCCCAGGCTCCTCATCATACGACCCAGCATTTTCTTTTTTCCAGTAGCCATTTTAAAGTCCCACCACTCAGCAACCCCCCATGAAGGGGAGGGAGAGGTAGCTTTGTATGCATAGTGTATCTCCTTGACCTAATGCTGCATTTAGGTGCCATGGAAAAGATAAAAGATGGTAGATGCAAACTTCCCACTTGGAAATACATTTACGTCAGCTTTCAGGCGGTGAATACTAATTGGGAACTCAGGGTTTGGCGAGGAACCCCGATTTCTCTGACTTCCTGAATTCTGACGTCACTGACAAGGAAATACCTGTATTCAAGTGCAGGGAACGATACATTCATTTCAAACAAAACTGAAAAAATGAACTCTCTGAAAATGCCATGGCAGAACACAAACTTCTTGCTGTTTTTTTGGTTTATGGCTGCAATTTTTTGATATGCTGTAAAAACATAAGCTCAAATGTATCACTCGCTGAGCATGTGTGTGTTAAATGTCAGTCATGGCATTTGAGCATCAAACGAGTTTGAACGCACAAACACTCTGACCCTATTTCAAAAAAAGTTAATAGCAAAGCACAGCAGGAAAAAATTGACACACCTGACTTGGCTCTCAATGTATGGGCATTAATAGAAAAGTTTACAAGATATGGCCTTCTGTTGCAAGGTATCTCCTGTAAAACAACAACAAGCAAACAACAAGTTTATTTGGATCAAATTACAGCCATGCAGAGCTTTTTTGGACGAGTCCTTTTTGAGAAAAACAACTTTGTTTCATGTGCATGCATGAGGGTTTACTCCCACTACGGACAGAAGGGTGGGCCAGTTTTGTAGTGATGCATCGTCTCAATACATGATCTTTGCTTGAACTACACTGGAGCACTGCAGCACCCGTGAAAATGTTGCCATGGTGACAGACAGAGCTGTTGTAGAGCATGGGGAGGTCGGGGGGTGGGGGGGGAGTGTTTTAGGGTCATTTTTCTCCTGTGTGATAGGTCAAATATGCCCTTCGAAGCAAAGAGGGGCGATGCTGACTTGGTACGCCCACTGTGGGTTTCCCTTTAAGGTCACATGGTGCCTGGTTCAACTCAGGACAAAGGTCAGAGCAATAAGGTGAGCAGTGGCCCACCAGTGCAAACTTATGCAAACATGCAGAGGATTCAAGAGAGATTCAAGTCCAATTGATGAGTAGGAGGAATCAGGAGGCGTTATTCCTAATAAAAACGACCTATAACATTTATAGCATAAGAGAATTAATGCTATCCAGTCACTGTTTTTATTTTCCCTTGAAGCCCCCATAGTGGTTGTTTTTATGGCCAAAAAGGACTGGCGTAGCTAGCACCACACGGCTGTACATAATCAATAACTAACATTTTTAGATCATCGCACCATATAAAGTCTAGTTTTATGACGAGAAACGTAGATGTAGAAAACTTGAAAACCTTAGGTTCTGTTAGCACTGGAAAACTCTGTCCAAGCCATATAACTAGACTGGAGAGGAGCTTTTATTTTGTTTGTTTTTTTTGTTTACCATGCAAGGGAATTCTTGCTTGGATTCACAATTGGATGAAGAAATATATCATAGAGGCACCTTTGTGAGAGTATCTATCTCACATTATGCTACGTTTGATCTTGTATATTAATTCTTTTAAATCATCCTAGATATTGTTTTTTGTTTTGTTTTGTTTTTAAATCTTAGGGTTAGTTTCATGGACATACTAGAGCCCTGGAGTCAACATGTTCATCTATTTTAACTACATGAACAATGCACTTAAAGATGTTGGAAATGCGAGCTTTATAGTAAACCGATCGAGTATACTCTTATGCCCTGCAAATGTAATCTATGCAAAGAGGTCCTAGTTGCACCGTCGTATCACCAATGTCAAATGATTTGAAATCGGTCCACTCCTTGGTATTTCATGTTGCATGTAGGGTTGCTTTGTAGGTACATTTTCAATTTGATGGGACCATTAATTCACTACTGTATTTGCGGACAATACTATCCCATAGTGATTCTGCATTTCAGGGACTCATGCTGCGTTCCAGTAAAACCTGGGGTCAGAAATTCTCAAAGAGTACGTCTTAATTACAACATGCGTGCGTTCCAGTGTTCCAGCTCGGAAAAAAAAAACACGGACATCCGCAAGATTTTCTTTGCCCAATGTAAAATACGGTTCTCCACACAACAACTAATGTTTAATTGGCAATGTTAGCCACCTAGTTAGCATTGAACGTTAGCAGCTTTACATTTCAAATTTTTTATGTTCAATTTTAAATGGATGACCATTTACCACACAGGTATTATCATATTTAAGACCACATGATTTGGAAAATTGAACTTGAGTGTGTTTGGAAGGTTATAAACATGCTAAAAGTAACGCTTTGTGGTGTTTACAAACGGGATGTCAGGGAAGTCAGAATTTCCAACTTTTCACACATTTCTGGAACGCGGCATCAGGATTCCTTTTGTCGAGACTACTGATGTTGCATTGTGGGTTCTGTAATGTTTCTGCAGCCCAGTTTGGGGGATCTTTCTGTTAGCTACTTGCACTGCTCTGCGGTGAGTGCGTTGGTATGCAGGAACAACAGCCTCCTGTGGTTTTTTTGCTGTGTGAAAGGGTGATGAGTGTTTTGTTGGTAAATGGTGACAGGCAGGCCTGCTGGCCAGCTGACAGAGTGAGGATGAGGAGGAGAGTAAGAAGAGCCGAGCCGCTGAATGATGGGCTTGTTTGTCTGGTTTGGCTTGGGCCCAGAGTGGAGCCAGGCAGGGCAGGCCAGTGCAGCCCGGTTGGCTTTGTGGAACTCGTTTCAGCCTCTTTTGTCCCAGGCTGACCACGCCACTGTTACTGGAAACATCCCAGGCCCTTTATTGTCCTTTCGCTCTTTCTTTCAGCCCAATGCTCCCCAACCTCTTTCAACCCCATTCTTTAACTCTCACTTGTCTCCGGTAATGTGGTGGTAAACATAAAGGAAGGCAAACTGACTTCCAGTATGGATAAAAATCTTTCGGAAGAGCAGTCCCTTAAAAATAAGCTTTATAATGCACATCAGTTTGATATTGCTATAATAAAAAGCATTCATTTATGCTTTTTTCCCCTTAAAACACAAAGTTTGATAATACTTACTATGCTGTATGCTATGAATTTACGTTAGAAAGACTAAAAAGTGGGTCAATTCTATTCCACCAATAAAAAGTTGGGTAAACTCAGATGGGTTTACCCTCCACTACGTCCCTGCTTGTCTCCTCGGTTGTTTTTCCTGATTTGTTTCTTTACCTCTGAATGTATCTGCATCCCCGTGCTTCTGTTCTGAACTTTCTTTTAAAATTTAGCCTAGGCCAAAGATTGTCAGGCACTTTAGTCAACCATTTTTTTTTGGGTGGGGGGGGATTTTAGACACACTGATGTAGCAGGCGGATCATTCCTCTTACTAGCTAAATTACCCACTTTTCATCTCAAACGTCGCTTTCCCTCCGTCCTCTTTTTCCTCGCATCACCTCTTGTCCTGCACCTTCAATTTAACTCCGTCTCTTTCCATCTTCCCCCTTTCTCTTTCTCTTGCCTGCCAAATGTGCTGCTCGGTGGATGCGGGCTGCAATGATACAACGTGCAAAGATAGTTTGCCGGGAAGAGCGATCCCTCCCTCCCTCTCTACTGCCATCTGTCGTTGGGATAATCTGGTTGTCCACTCAGCGTTTTCAAGGCCGGGCCAGCGGGGATTAGCAGGGCTAGGTGGCCTTTTCGTAATGAGGCTGTACGTGTTCCTCATGAGTCTGCTGCCTCCGGGCTCCACATATTATCCAAGTCCTCAGCCAACATGAGCTCACACTCCACTTAAAGCAGTGCTGCCGTCTGTATAGTGCTGCTAGAATGGACATATGGCTTTGTTGTCATGCTTTGGGTTAGGCCGATCTAGGTTTTTGAAAGCTGATACAGATACTGATGTTTTTGAACTGACACCGCCGTTAGCCGATAGTTTGTGCCGATATTCTACGTCTTTAAATTGTTTAAAAAAGTTACATGTATTCAGTATTTCAGAATTGTATTCTTGTCAGGGTGGAGAAGCCTCTGAAAAAGCATTTAGACCATCATGAGACACTAAAAACCCCTCAATACACCCTGCAGGTTTCACTGCAGGTTTTACATCTTTAAAAAAAAGAAAAGAAATAATAAAACCATATTCACTAGCAGTGGTCGGGGAGAAATCTCCATTGCATCGGCGGTGGAAAACATTGATTATCCGATATCTGATTTTTAATAGGCCAGTATCGGCAATCCGATATATTGGTCTAACCCTAAGGTAGCCTAGATGCTGCTACATTGACCTGAGTGGTATTAATGGTTAGTCTGGATATTCTGGTGGTGACAGTGGCAATAGTAACTTTTGTGTTTGCTTCTTGCGAGGTGTCCTCTCTTTGCTCAGGGTTTGACGAAGATGTTAAACATGTGTCTGTATAACGTAAGAGGTTTATTCTAAGATGATGAAACTGATATATGAAAAACCCAACATGATTCTGAATATGAGACGCAATGTTTTCTCCTTCTCATTTGTCCTCTACTTAAACTTTCTGAAATGGCTTCTAAGGGTTGGTCGACCAAAGATTGTCAGGCACTTTAGGTAATCATAATAATTGTAGTAACGTGAAAGGAAGTTCATTTTTGGTATTTTAGATCACAGTGGTATAGCATGCTGTCAATCATTCATCTTAGTAGCTAAGTGACCCCTTTCTCATCTTAAACATATCCTCCCCCTGAGCCTCATTGGCTTTGCTTGGATCCCAGAGAAAGAAATCAACTTGTTGGGTTTGTGGTGGATGTTTCTTCTGAGGCTGTGGAGTAGGTGATGCAACCAGTACCAACCAAATGCCAACCAGTCCACATGACACTGACAATTGATTTCCGATCAGCACACACTTGATCTCCGTACATTTAAGTCTATTCACAGGGGCAGTGAGACTTTGGTTTATGTTTGACTCCGTTTTTTGCTTTGGTTGTGAAATTGCTATGAGGTTAAAGTTTGTCATCTTTAATTTGAAAGTATTTCCACATGAACAGTTAAAAAAACAAGACATGGTCCCCCAATTTAAGGTGCCCAAAAGTATTTGTACAAATTAACACTAACACACAACACTATGTTGAGTGATAGAAGGCGCCATGCTAACGCTTTAGCATACACTATGCTGAGTGATCGTAGGCTCCATGCTAAGGCTTTAGCATACAGTATGTTGAGTGATAACAGGTTCCATGTTTATATTTTTGCATACACTATGCAACCCAATGTTTTCTCATAGTCATTGTGTCTTTTCACATCCAAAGTGATAAAGAGTATGGAAGCACAATGTCAAACAATATGGAGCTAAAACAGCAAACAGCATGTAGTGCATACAGTGTGTACGGAGTCACTGTGCTCACGTCTGTGTGAAAGATTGATGTGGAAGGGGAATGATGAATGATGATAGTGGTTTGGGGTCACCCCCCACCCTAATGATCATTTTTTTCAGTATTTTGCTGCTTTGATTTTTCAC
>CABFOQ010024711.1:6314-42104 GCA_900660455.1 Gephyroberyx darwinii
ATTATACACAACCTACCACAAGCTCATACCCGCACTCCTAAAACAGGCGTTTGGAGTGATACTGAAGAGATTTGGGTCAGCATGTTCCTGTGTTTTGGCCGCAACAGAATACCACCTCTACTGACTTCGTGCAGGGATGGACCATGTGAGCCCTGACCCATGAAACGCAGCACAGGTTACACCCCAGCTGCACCCAGTGCTCAGCAGTATTAGCTGTCTGCCTCCCTGCCTGTCTTTCAGCTACCTGTTTCTCTAGCTGACTTTCTGTTGGTGATCTTCGTGTCGATTCCTTCACGATGGAGAGTAATCGGAAGCATTGTAGACTGTTATCCATCTATCTATTTCCTCTTCGATGTGTCTGTTTCCTTGGTGTGCTTGACTCATCACCTGATGACATAAACTAACACAGCTGGAAGCCTGCCTTCTCCTGCCGCTGAGATACCGATATTAATTTTGATCATATCCAAAAGTGGCCACTAAAAAAGGAGCAAGCATTGAGCAGCCATCTCTCGCTCCCTGCCTGCATCCCTTCTTCCTCCCTCTCTATCCTTCCCACACACCCACAGGGGACAGTCTTCAGTGGAGAGTACACTAGTGCGAAGGCAGAAGAACAACATTAAAAACTGCTTCAGCTCAAAGCAGACTCAACAAGCCAGAATGAGTGAGTGCCACATTTTTAATTATGCATGCTGCGCAGCGTTACATCGCCCCGTCAGTCAGGGGAAATGCATCTTCTTGACTATTTCTGTCCGAGTCTTAGGTTGGTTTCCTAAGTGACCATGTAATCTGATATTACTAGATAGGTGTTTCTAGGCAGTACTGCGGGTTCCTGGTTATAAAATATTCACCCTACTCCTAATCCTATCACCCCCACCGACACCAACACCACTCGCCGCACTGTAATTCTCATTATAAAAATGATTTTGAGCCACTTGTCAGACCTCAAGATGTCAGTGAAAAACAGGGTGTCTCAGGAGTGTAGCGAATTAATGCTCTTTCATGGAGAATCATCTACTAACTGTAGCCTGCATACTGCGTGTGGGTTTGAATCTTGGCTTGAGTCCTGGCTATTTAGTTCTTTCTCGTCTGTTTCCTTTATATCCTCGGTGTGTGCAACTGCAGGTGCAAATGTCAAGGAATACTGGAACATGATGGATTGCTCAACATCCTTAGAGTAATTGAAGAAGCAATAATACAAAATCCTATACAATGATCAACTGTGACTTCCAAGCTGTACTGTAACGTAGTTGCCTACAGTAAAGTAGAATAAAAAAACACTTCAGTTGGTCTCAAAATCTGCGATGGTCAATGTTGTGATTGTTGTGGCACCAGTATGATCAATATTGGAATATAAAAATGTACTTCCTGAGAGCAAGGGTTCGACAGGAAGTGCAGGGCATGTAAAGGTGCTACATGTACCATATTTAAACATCAATATGTCACTGTTAAATTAATTGTGATACCTTGGTATAGTTACCAAACACAAATGTGACCATGGTCAATATGATTGCTGGCCTCTGTGACACCAGTGGTATTGTTAGTGCTAGTGCTTTGCAAAATTAAGACCATGATACCCATGAATATTGTTGCAAAGAGGATGTTGCTACCTGTCTTCAGTCAAAGGTTTTGTCTTTGGAAGAGGAGAACCATATTGGCACTGATTTTCACTTTGGTCTTTCACTCCTTCCACCACCTGCCATTGCCAAAAAAGCTATTTCCGTGAAGCAATCCAGCAGATTTCATGCAAAATCAAAGCCGCTGCCACAATGTAAAATACAATAGAGGCCAGAAACTAAGAAGAACGTTTCTTCTTATTTCTGTAAGATGATAGTGATTTCTCAAAACTAAGGTGGTAATTATTTATTGATGTTAAAATGGCTCTCCTGATGAATCCCTTAAAGTGATAAAGGTCTGAACACTGCCAGATTCAGTTCTTTAAAGGTTGGCAGTTGGTAGTCAACGGCCCAAGATAAAGACAGACAAAATTGTCCTCAGCAATCACAGAGGGAGTAATGTAGACCAGATCAATTCAACACACAGGACATCTCGTTTGAGCTCTTTTTTACCACCTCGGTCACTATTCGGTTGCTACATCTTTGCACATCTTGACATGTTGTCTAGAATTCTGCTGCCAGGTTATTCACAAAGACTAAACACACATCATGGGATCATATATGAGCCATTTTAGTGTCTCTACACTGCTTGCCTGTGAGTTTTAGAATTAATATTAAGATGTCAAGAGTTTACCTCTACACAGCCTGAGATCCCCAGGGAAGGCCCCCTGGCCATTGCAGAGTCTGGGCTAAAGACCAATAAAGGTCCAGGCCTTTCCTGTCTGGGCCCTTGGGCTTTGGAGCACCCCACTCAAGGAGCTTATTTGGGGAGAAAAATCTATGTTGTCTTTAAAGTAATAATCAGTCATCAGACCTACTACACTTGTATGCATTTTCTTTTCTTCTTGTATTTGACAGTTATATTCCTATATAACTTTGTTTGAATAAATGTCTGTGTTTTATATTGTTTGTTGTTGGCTTTTATTTACTTTTGCTTTATAATTTCTAAAGCACTGTGTGTGTGTATCCATTTTATTTCAGGGTTGTTGGTACATAATATGAGCAATAAATAGGAGAGTGATCAAAAGCTCTGGTTGATGCCATCATAAAAGACTCATGTATCAGTGCACAATCCTGACCTTTGGCTTTCAAAGATGATTCTCAGGCTGAGGGAGAGATGAAACACTATGAAGGTTTATTATGTTTGTGGCAGCTTAGCATTTATGGGAAGTCTTTGAAAAAAAAAGTCTGCAGATAAAAAGGTGAGGATGGCAAAGTAACTTTTTTTGCAATCATTAATGACCCAACTGAACTTGTGATGAGTGTATCCGAGAAACTAATTACACAGAGCCACAAATCTCAAGTAGCCTAATCTAAAAGTAAACAAAAGAATAGTGCTTGTGCAGAAAGCTGAGGCTTTCCAGCCGTACGATTAACGATACACGTCTGACCCAGCATTCATTCACAGGCATTTGAGAAAGTCAACATGTGAGGACTGACTTTGACAAAGAAAAATAACATGTGGACATCATCTAGCTGTATGAGTTCATTCTTTGTTCCTGGAAGGCAGGGACATTTGAATGCATCCAATAAAAAAGAATTCTGAAGTACAGGAGCAGGAATATCATGCTTGTCATCTGATTCAACAATGCTCAAGGCCACCATACCTGGCTGTCTTTATCTTCCGAATGAGCCCTCAGCTGCCTCTGTAGCTACACATCAAAGGTGATTTAAAAAAAGGGAAGTATGACAAAGAAACTACAGAATAATTTCCAAGCATTGAATGGGTTCCGGTTTCAGTTTCAAAAAGTAATGAGTCTTAATTGAGATAGATACTTTGTTGATCCCCGGGGGGAAATTCTGGAAATAGAGCATCGAGCATTTGCACAGAATAGAGCATTTGCTTTAACTTGCTTGAGTCACATGATTGGCAAGGTTAGCACTGTTTCCAGGGACACAGGCAAGATCAATAATCCAAATTATTGAGGGCATGCCATACAATAATTTGACCCAAGTCTAATATAAATGTAAGCAGCTTAGCCAGAGTTGAGGAATATCTTGGTTGCTGCTCAAAACATGTTTGCACCATTTGGAAATAAACTCTGTAGAACGGGTCAAAACAAAGAGATTGTAAAGAAAGAGTTGACCCCAGTGGCTCTGTGTGTGCACTGTGCACACAGTGTTTCCTAGCACAGTACTTTAAGCTCAATAGTTGCCCACAACACAAAGGGAATCTACAGCGATTTATTGGAAATGATTTACAGTACATTTGTTTGTGATAGTACAATCTAACTGTGCTCTTACTTTTTCATGCAACTTAGTTGTCAGTAAATTACTGTGTACAATTATGTGACACCACTACAGTGTTGTATGTGGATTAACAAGGGCAAGATAGCAGCAGGCGTCTCGTTGGCATGGAGGACCCAAGAGCCAAAATTAAACATGGGTAGTTAGCCACAGAGCAAAAATCTCTTGTGTTGACTATTCAGCAATGTTCTTTGCAATCAAGTCACTTTTAAGCTATTAATATGGCTTGTAATGAGTTACTTTTCTCAAAATACCGTCTTTGGCCCATGGACCCCACTTTCAGCAGAATCTGGGATAAAGCTTTCCAAAGTCTTTGTTATCTTTATTGTCATTTTGCTGACACAATTCCCAACTCAGCACAGGTACACAGATATGGCTGCGGATTGCGGATAGCACAGATTCCTTACAAAGCAATACCAGCTGCAGGAGTTCACAGGGGGATGGTTCTCTAATGATTTAGTATCGGAAACTTTTTGAAACCTTTTCTGAGTGAATTCAATTAAATTTTCGATTCAAACCAATAAACTTTATTCATCCTTGCAGAGCAATATTCATGGCAGGCATAAACCATACTGTAAAACACAATCTGATGCATAAACAACCACAAGAAGCACAATAACATTAGTTTATAGTGAATATTATTTCATTTTGAACGAGAAGCAATACTTTTGTTGTTCACTAATTCAACGCAGTGTTTCTCACACACACACACACACTTTATCAATGCCTCCCCCTAGATTGATAATGGTGATGGTGAACCATACTTGCACTTTAACTGGAGGAAATTAAAAGGCTGCAAAAATCTTTCCCAATATAGTTTAATGTGTGTTGATACATTATATCAGACTTTAGTGTACACAATATCTGCTATGAGTAATGGTTTGAGTATGAGATCTTTCTTCATGGTCACAGTGATGAGTTCCTCAGAAAACAAGATGGATCACTAAATGTGAAAGCCCTACCCACTTCAAATCTTCCTGAGCAGAGCTTGTGTATGAAATATTTGTAATTCAAGGTAATGCATGTGAAGAGGGAGCAAGTAATGAAGGGGAGAGGAAACTAGGTTCTCTTTAATCTTCCCCTTGCTGTATCAAGGTCTCAAACTAAGACATCACTCATGGAAAGAAGTTGTTCCAGTTTACATCACAACTAATCCAAACGAGACATCGATTTTGCCTCTTTTTTCTGAGGATCAGCTGTGAATAATGGGAACGTTTTCTCCTGATTTTCCATAATGAAGTGATTAAAAAGACATCCAACGGCTTTTAGATTTTTAAGTCCTCAGGTTTTCAGTAAGCTGTTGGTAAGCATAGTCATTTATGTGTTTGAACATCAAGAATTGCATTTTGCAAGGCAAAATGAAGAAAACATTTGGAGGCCTTGAAATGAAGGGAGGAGAGACTGGCGCACGTCAGAGTGGAATGATTTATAGCACAGTGCTGTGGGTATTTCAGGCAGATGATGTATTGGATAATATAAGTGGAATGTCAGTTTCCACTTCCATTGGGTGTGAGCTAAATAGGAGACTAATTGAAGGGTGTGTTTTAAGAAGATTAAGGATGATAGTAATGTTAGTGGTGGCCCACAGTAAACACACAAAATAAATTCTTAAAGTCATAATCTGCGATATGTTCATATAAATAAATGTCCGTTTTGTTAATCTCAACCCAACACTATATTGATTCAACCTATAGCCACTTCATGAAAGCTTTTACATTTGCTGCACTAAGCACCCGGTGTCAGGTAGGTCTTTCCTGGGAAAACAGATGCGTCTTCTGTTTATTCCAAACAAAACGCTGTCGCTGCTGCTGGAAACATAAGAACTGGGTAGTTAGCATGAGCAGTGTTAGCCACCATGGCTGAATAAAGAAAAGAGCGCTACCTACAGAAACTCAAACTTCATTAACAGAAAATCCAAGGAAAAAGACCTCACAGTACTGGGCACAGTGTTTGACACACGTCTGAAGAGTGTAGTGCAGGAACACCACAGCAATGAGCGCTGAGCACCAAAGATGTCACCAAAATAGAATAAATGATCTTGCAAATTACCACTTGCTGACTCTAATAAACAAAATTTTAAACCTTTTGAGCCTAGTAGCCTCATTCACTTATTGGGCTATACCCCAGGCCTTAAAACACAACTATGTTTGCACTCTCTCCAGTGTTCATCAGCGCAAAAATCCCAAGTCTATGCAAATGCTGCTCCTCCTACAAAACATTTTTCACCTCGACCCGCTGATGCCGCAGACCTCGATTATGGTTGCATCTATTCTTCATGAAAACCCTAACAAAGAATGTGTCTGTAAATCAAACCAACCAGGTCAAGTGGAAAAACATCTGATCAATAATTCACTCTAATGTGATGCACTCCTGCTGATAGCATGGCATGTTACAGGGTGAGGTGGAAAATAGGGGAATTCTACATGAAAGCTTGAAAAAAATCAATCAATGGGATGGGAGTTAAACAATCCCCATCAGATAGACTCCTGTGGAAAAAAAAAAAAAAAAGATGAAAACAGAAAGGAGAAAACCTGATGTGTAGGCTTCTGCCACACAATACCTGTGATGAAATATGTTTCCTATACGCTTCATCAAAAGCACTTTTTGGTATCTGACAATCTCCTGATGGGTGGCGCTATCATTCTTGTCAGTGGGAAATATTACTCTGCAGCTATGCGATGGTGTTGACAGAGGTTGTACACTGCAAAAAATGTCCACAAATTTATTTTGTTTCATATTTAGCCTTAAAATCTTATTTTTCTTAAAACAAGTGAAACGTTCTGCCAATGAGCTTAGATTATTCCACTTCCAATGCAATGTTTCCAATGCAGATTCATTTGTTACAGGAATTTTCTGGAGGCAGAAATATCTTTAACCAAGGAAGAATATGGCTGATCACTCCACTAGGATTTAAAAAAAAAAAAAAACACTTCAATGAAATTAGTTCACCCTCATTGGCAGATTTTAAGACTCAATACTAGATTAAATGACATGTTAAAACCAATTTCTATCATCAAATGTGTATATTCTGTGTATAAAATGCAATATGTACTATTATAAGGAATTGTTTCTCTGTCATAACAACCTTCATGAAGAGGAATAAAAAAAACACCCCTCAGTTTTCAGATGTCATTTGGACAATGTCTTTGTTAGAAGTGTCCAAGGGTAAAGTGGAAATATGTGACCCTCTCTCTTCTTGTCCAATATAGTGCTGGGCTCCAGCACTGCTGCCAGTATCAGATGCCAGCATTGATCAAGCCAACATCAAGATGGCAACTGTCCACCCTGGGGCCAGCATTTTAAAACCCCTACTGCCTGCAGCTTTCAGATGGGCACACGCTGCAAAGAAAAAGTCCATCTTAAAAAGTCATTTTGTGTAAGTTATCGACAAAACTCTGTCCAGTACTATGACGTCTTTTTCCTTTTTTCTGTTGCTGACGTTTGAGTTTCTATAGGTGGCACTCTTTTCTTTGACTGTTCATCCATGGTGGCTATCGCTGCTCATGCTAACTACCCAGTTCTTCTTATTCCAAACAAAATGCTGTTGCTGCTGCTGGAATTGTAAAATGCATCACTTCCTGTGTGCCAGAGGATTTTTCCCAGCAAAGACCTACCTGACACCGGATGTTTAGAACAGCAAATGGACAAGCTTTGTTGAATTGGCTGTATGATCACAATTGTGTGATGTCAATATGTGACAGAGAGTAGTAAAATTGACATGTATCTAGATGAAAATGTCACAATTGCTTTAAACTGAAATTAAATAACTATTACCTCATCCTGTAAAACAGGTTGTTTTCAGTTATTTAAAATGATTAGATTGTAACATGAAATAACCTTTTAGTAGTATAAGTGAGTTGAATATGGGCTGAGATTAGTGCCACCAGAATTTAAATTGCATTTATTTGAATTTGACCAGTGTTAGATTTATGTTGATGGTGGCCTGGTCTAGTGTGTGTGTGTGTGTGTGTGTGAGAGTATAAAACATCGTTCCGGCAAATAAACCCCCCTCACCGTATCCTGTCTCTGTTCCTCAGTACGAGCCACCACTGTAGCACCAGCTTGCTACCCCGGGGTCGTGACAGACAGACAGGGTACACTAGCCCACACTCACTGGCTGCAGTTGTCCAATTAGACTTAGTTGGATGGTGTTAGATGCAGAGAGAACCAGCATACCAGCCTGATTGTCTCCATCCAGCCAACGCCTGAACCACACCCCCGCCACACTGGACCTAACGTGTCAACAACAACGGGGGGAGACATTTAACGGAAATTGACAAGCGTGACAACATATTCAAAATACAATTTAGTAGCTAATGTTAGCTGACAACTTAATTCATTCTTCAAACCTGAGTGTGTGTGTGTGCTTCCAGCAGACTAGGCAGTGCTGAATGGCTGGAAAAAGAAGAAAAAAAAAAGTTTGAGTTGAAGAATTCGATTGAATGTGTTTACTAACTCAAATTCTATTTCTGGTGCCACTAATCTCAGCCCATAGTTGAAGTGCATTCACTTTTTTCAGTATACTCAGTGCCAGCAATCAGTACCAGCGTGCTCTCCTTTGAAAGAGTTTTCTGCAATAATGGCATGTTGCTGTTGAGAGCATACTTTGGCTGTACTGTAGGTGGCTGGCATGTGTCATCGCACTGTCGGTTGCCTTGTTACTAAAGATATCATGTCAGCAAAATCAAGCTGTGAAGACTCTAACGTGTCAAAGGAGATGGCATATAGTTTCCTCTTGTCGCACTTTTCTTTATTTCTTCAGCCCTCCCCATCTTGTCCTCCCACACTCTCCACCCTGTCCCTTTTTTCTCTTCCTCCCCCTTTCATTTTTCTGTCATATAGGTCTGTAGCTAGAGGGGAGGCATGGGGTGTGTCTTTATAATCAAAGTGTGTGTGCGTGTGTGTGTGTGGGTGGGTGGTGGTGTAGGTAGGTAGAGTAGTGGTTCCTCTTTGAACGCCTCACGACGGCCAACCAAAAGCTGTGATCTATAATTTATCTGCCATGAGACCTGTGTGTGCGTGCATAAGTGTGGTGTGTGTGTGTGTGTGCGCGCCGCGACAGAGAATGATGTGCAGCTTATGATTGACGAGAGGAACCCAAGCCCAGATCCACACTGCCATATAAGTCATAGGTAGGTTTTAGGTAATATCTATAATCTATACAAGCTCTTAGCTCATGCAGTGTGACATCTTTATGATATTAAATACATTAATTATGCCAGATTTTTCTTCCCACCTTGTATGTGATCTAACAGGAAATTACTTAGACCCACTTCTGTCACCAGTTGGAACATAAACTGTTATTTTTCTCTCAAGTACTCCCAACTTTGACCGTGCAGTAAACCCACTGTGCTTTGAAGCTGCCCTAGTCAAGATTGTTATGTAAAAATACATAAAAATAGTCTTATCAGCCTAAATCAAAAAGTGGGGCTACAACAGAGAAGACCGTCCCATTCCCATTAATTAAGATGCCGTAGACTCGCCCCATTTGACCAAATTAAATTCTGGTGGCGGGTATGGACACTTCTCCGCCCACAGGAAATAGCGAATCAAAACTTAAGGGTGAAATACAAAACTTTCTCCTAAACAGCGGCGAGCAGCGCTCCGTCCAGAGAAAGCTAAACTCATCACCGTTAGATATTTTGCATCCCTCATCCCTTTGGTATCCTGTGTACAGTTTACGGATATCACGTTGCATGACTGCTGGGTACTGAAGTTAAAATGTTAGTTACCTGCCATTTGGAGCCACCAACGTGCAAAGTTGCCTTGTGTAGCTTTTAATATTGTCGGAATCGTTTCTTTCCCATGATGAGAACTATTCAGAGCTTTAAGTATGGCTAACAGTCAGCAGGGTAATGAAATGCATGACAAATTAACAGATTAATTGTAGCTACAACGTATATTGTTTATGTAATTTGTGTAGCATATATTTTGTGTAGATGAGTTAAAGTGCCTTTTGTCTACTTTGTCTTATCTCCAAATTGCAGACCTAATTAGCTGTGTGACTCCATGTGGAGCACACAATGCAGAGAGGTGGTGCACCACTTCCGCTGGTAATTATTTTGTACTTCACTAAGCTTGTAGACAACCCGCTGAAAATGTAAGAAGTATCCATGATGACAAAGCATCAACAATGGCCTGCTGTGGGCTGATTACAGAGTCCCAGCTATTACTTACAGTAGCCATCTTGACATAAAGGTCAAGTTTGTGCTTACAGTAAGTTGGCTCTTATTTTCTTTGTCCTCTATGGACAGGCAGACACAACAGGACTTTCAAATTAAAATCAAACAGATTTTATGTTTCACACATGCTTGGCTGAGAGAGATCATAGTCAGCTATTGTATATTTGGGTTTAAATCTGCACTATGTAACTTTCTGTAATTTAGTCGTTGGCGGCCCCAAGTGGCAGCGAGAGGTAACAGTTCGTATTTTTGAAGATTTCACTACGCTTAGCTTTCTGTAGTGATGCCGAGGTGCTAGCTTGCTAACTGCCGTTTGCTGTGTGTGTTCAGCTTGCAAGTTTCGATTCCTCACTTCCTGTGCTCGGGGAAAACTTTCCCGCCAGTTTACCCGTTCCTATAATAGTGACCCAGAAAATTATTTGTAAGGACCATGCCAAAATGAGTTATCTTTTGGGGCAAGATTTTGTAAAATGCACAAAATGGTAAGCAGTCGTTGCTGTGGTGTTTCTGCAATGCACTACCCAGATAGGACTTGTCAATCAAATAGTGTAGCCAGTATTTTGACATCTTTTTCCTGTTGATGGTTTGAGTGGATGATGGCAGTTTCTGCAGGTGGCGCTCTTTTCTTTTTTTCCTTTACTGCTTACTATCCAGTTTTTCTCTAATTTACTCCTGCCTTAAAAGTAACAATCTTCCTGTGCACTAGAGTATTTTTCCTAGGAAAGACTTACCTGTAAAAACTTTCATGAAATGGATATAGGCTGAAACACTATTGTGTTATATCAGTCAACAATAGAGAGTAGCAAAGCAGACATCTATTTATATGAAAATGTTGCAGATTATTACTTTAATGATTGTCGCTCAAAAGAATCTCTCTCTCTCTCTAATGAGATGCTTTACTTGGGAAAGGTCTCCGAACTGTTTGGTCATGCTGAGATCTGTGTGCCAGCCAGGTGTCATCGCTTTACACCGGTGTTCAGAGACAAGACCCCTTACTGTCACCGGCTGCTGTCCTCTAATCTCTCTCTCTCTCTCTTTTCTCTCCCACCTTTTCTAAGTGTCCTTTATTCTTGTGTTTGTTTCCCATTCTCTCTTTATTTCTCTCTCTCTCTTTTCTCTCCCACCTTTTCTAAGTGTCCTTTATTTCTCTCTCTCTCTCTCTCTCTCTCTCTCTCTCTCTCTATCACGCTTTGGCAAAATGTTGTTGAAAATGAAACTGTTCCTTTGATGGGTTTTCAATTACACACGGCTACTGCATTTGGAAGCACATTGGTTATTTCCTCAGCATGATACTGGGCCAAAGGTCAGGACAAACACCTTCAAAAGGTTTTTCTAAGTGTTTCTGTGGTAATATTGTGGTCACGTGAGGGATTTTATGCTTTTTCAGACTATTCCTCTTACTCCCACATAACATTAACATTTAAGTGTCTGCTTAGAACAATAATTAATTACAAGCAATCATCGGCCACGCTCACATGGGGTGACAAAATTATTCATGGCACATTGTCAATGGTGAAAAATGATGTTGAATAACAATGTGCTGAGTTGCACAGCTGATTATTATGCTTAATTGAAAGTACTCAGAGAAACTACTCAGCCATTGGGTAAAGGGAATGTTTAAGGAGTTGTTATTGCACTTTAAATGTTGGAAACAGTCAAAGCTAAATGTTTTATCAAGCTTCACTTACAGATAAACCCCCTGAACAAATAGTCCAAAAACAAGAGCAGTAGGAAATGGTGCCTGCTAGTTGACAGCATCAAAGACAAGCGTACCTGCAGAATCTTCTCCTCATGTCTTACAGAATAAGTAGAAGGATCTGTCTTATCACTCAGAGCATCCCTCTGTGGGTGTGCAATAATTATGTGATCTCCACATCACTGTGAAGAGTGGTAATCAAGGACATGCTAAAGTGGTACCACCTCTTTTGCTGAAAACTTCTTTGGCATAATTGTTTTCATTATTCCTGCACGTCTGTTTTATGTTTCATTTTCACCACAGGTGGTTTGCCAAAATGATTTTCCCACTTCTCACTATTTTCAGAAGAAATTCAAGAATAATTTTACCTGCTGCCTGCTTTTCTCTTAGAATCCAATGATCATGTCAGGGCATGAGGTCAAGTCTATAGTCAGTTCAACAAAGTTACACCCACAGATCTGTGTGATATTTGCACAGTCTAGCTGCTCCTTGATCGATAAATAACCCCGACTGAATTTTGCCTGGTGATATAAACATCAGTTTGTAGGTCTGAAACTGTAAAGCTTACAAATTATTTACTTCCTTGGCTTGAGAAATGCGGAGCTTCTACTCAACATCAATGTATCTAGAACTGATACACCATATGGGAATAGCTTGGATAAGAGATGGGATGAGATGGCCTGTAAAGAAGCAAGCATATCCTGCTCTTTCCTCCCACTTGATATCAATAATTACACAAGATAGATATCCATAGGAGCCCAATTTGAAATTCTTCGAGTAGACGATTCACTTGCAATTGCATCGTCACATCCCTCAATTACATCACCCCAAAGTCTACAACCTGTCCTCTCCTATATACACTCATTCATAGCCTTTTGATAGCGAGATGTGAAAACACTCACGACTGTATGAACTTCACTGCCCAGAAATTATGTAACGAGACTTCAGTAAACCGCACACATCACGCAAATGTTTACCAACCTGGCAGTTCTGTGATTGCTTTTTACCCAAGGATGCCAAAGGGACGAGACACGCTAAAGATCTAACATCGGAGAGTCTCTGGACAGAGCATCAGCTCTCTGCTGTTTAGAAGACAGTTTGTATTTATTCTTATCTCTTGTATATCTTTGTATCTCTTTTGATTTGACATTTCCTGTGACTATAGTGACATCAGAATTTAATTTGGCCAATTAGGGTGAATGTACAGGGTCTCAATTAGTGGTTAAGTAATTTTCTGTTAGATCACATACAAGGTGGGAAGAAAAGTCTGGGATAATTCATTTTGTTCAATATCATAAAGATGTCACACTGCATGAGCTAAGCGCTTGTATAGATATTACCTTAAACCTACCTAGGACTTACACTACATGTGGAGACCCCTTCTAATGTATATAATGGAATAATGCTCCAGGGCTGTTTTTGGTTGGGGCCCTTTAGTTCCAGTGAAGGGAAATCTTAACGCTACAGCATACAATGACCTTCTAGACGATTATGTGCTTCAAACTTTGTGGCAACAGTTTGGAGAAGGCCCTTTCCTGTTTCAACATGACGATGCCCCCGCGCACAAAGCGAGGTCCATACAGAAATGGTTTGGTGTGGAAGAACTTGGCAGGCCTGCACAGAGCCCTGACCTCAACCCCACCTAACACCTTTGGGATGAACTGGAGCTCCGACTGCGAGCCAGACCTAATCGCCCAACATCAGTGCCCGAGCTCACGAATGCTCATGTGGCTGAATGGAAGCAAATCCCTGCAGCAATGTTCCAACATCTAGTGGAAAGCCTTCCCAGAAGAGTGGAGGATGTTATAGCAGCAAAGGGGGGACCAGCTCCATATTAATGCCCATGATTTTGGAATGAGATGGTCAACGAGCAGGTGTCCACATACTTTTGGCCATGTAGTGTACATCAAAGATAGAGCCAGAAACGCAAACACTGATACAGAAATATAAAACAGGCATAGGTATTTTCGGGAAATCTCTCAGCCAGCTATCCTCACTTCCCCGTGTCACTAGCTGGTCACTGTCACAGAGAATGAGTGCAGCACCTCATATTATCTAGTTTGTAATTGAATTGTAGCGGGAGGTAGGTTGGTAATCAGTGTACAGCAGGTAGTTTTCGTTCCAGTGTCTGACAGTAATGTCCTCTAATGGGAAGCTCTGGCTCTACTCTTGTTCCAGGCCACTAGCTTTCCCTGGCTCCCCTGTGTGTGTGTGTCTGTGTGTGTGCGCGCTTGTGTGCATGCATTCATGTCTGTGTGTGTTTGCGTGCATTTAAGTATGCATTCATGTGTGTTTGTTTTTGTCTGCGGATGTTTGTGTGCATGCGGTTGTGCATGTTTTCTGTGTTTGTTTGTGTGTGTCTGTGCACATGCGTGGGCATCTCTCTCCTCTCTCTCTGGTCTTGCATGTTAGCAACAACATTAGCAGTTATCGCTGAGCTGCCACTCTAATTAAACTGTTGACACTTGAAAAATCACAGGACAGAACTGGTTCGTTCTAGTGCATAACCTGTAAGAAAACTTGTTCTGCCTTACGGTGGAATTCCTTCCAATATTCCTGAAAGTCTTTTTTATATACTCGACCTTGAAGTCATATCTGTCAAGAAACTGAGTCACCTATCACTTATGCTGAATTATTGGCGATTGCTGCAAGTGATTTACAACGCGGATGCCCTTAGTACACTGGTGTGGCTTTTGGAGACCTTGCTGTCCTTGCTGATCTGCAGTTTGAATAATTTCTCTATCATCTTTTTTTCCTCTTTCTCTGAACCGCCGGTGCAACTTCCCTTCACCCTCCACCTCCTCCCTGTCTGAGAACTGAATAGCAAAGACATAGAGGAAGAGAGCCACAGACAGACTGAGTGAAAGGGAAATGGAGAGGGAGACAAAGGGAGTGTGAAAAAGAGAGAAAAGATGATGCTCTGATGCTCTGGTAGTTAACAGTGTGGGAAAAATGAGAGACAAAAAATAAGGTCAGAGCTGACATATGAGAGCTGACACTGGCCCATCAGCATGGTGCCCGCTGCTTGCTTTGTTACATATTCTTGCCATCTTATCATTTCACAGACGGCTGGCGCAGAGGCTGATGTGACAAGGTACTCTATCCATCTGGGCGCGCTCTATTTTCACCCAACGCTCATTTCGCGGGGGCACCGGAGCACAACACCCAAATGGTGTGTCGGTGTCTGTAGTGGACTGGCGAGGGTCTGAGTCACCGGCTTAACGCGCCCACACCACCATGATACAGCGCAGAATAACAGGGTTGCCAGGCAGGCAGTGCGGATCGTGTGGCCTGTTCGTTTATGTGTGTGTGTGTGAAAATGTCTTAGCCACACTCTAAGGTACTTGTCCTGTGTGCGCAGTCATGCCTGCATTGCAGTACTCCAGTATTTCCTCAGTATTGTTTGTGTTGACGCATCCCAAGGCTGTTTGTTAGATGAGAGGATTACTGGCGCCATGGGGAACAGAAGGATGATTTTCTGATTATATAGTCTACTCTCTGGAGGAGACACCCCAGCCATAACAGCATCAGTTTTACATCTGCTCCTTGTCAAATGTTCCTCTGAAATAGGTGCAAACTGGGAGTAAACATATGGATACAAGTCAATGTTCATTCTTTGATTGCCCAGGAGATTCAAACCGCTGTTTTTAAAACATAATTGCCTCTATTAAGCCGTTATAGAAGTCATCACAAATTCAAATGATAGAGATGATCTGATGAGGCAATGAGAGACATTATGGACATGAATGAGTTATTCTTATTACTTTGATAACCCAACATGAAAGGGAAAACACACCTACATTTGGCACTGCCATACCATGAATCCTCGTGTGGGAAGTAGACGTCTAATCGCCTATATGGAGTCACACAGGCTGATTTGCGTGCCACTTTGAAGGGAAATGCTGTGCTGTCTCTGTGCTATATGACTGGAGCCAGGCATTGCTCAGGACTCGTGCCCTCCTCCTCTCTCTGCATCTTCATAACGCACTAAATGAAAGGAAATTTACTTTGTGTAGGCTATTTTTTTTTTTTGTGTGCTAATTTTGCTATTCTCTGTTGCTTGATATAAGAAAATCTTGATTCGACCTCTAGCCAGTTCATGAAAGCTTTTACATTTGCTTTTCTAAACACCCGGTGTCAGGTTGGTCTTTCCTGGGCAAAAAAAAAACCTTTTGCCTTTGATGTTTCCTGCAGCAGCATCTGTTTGTTTGGAATAAATAGAAGAAGAACTGGGTAGTTAGCATGAGTAGCAATAGCCACCATGGCTGAACAGACACTCACATCAACAGAAAATACAAGCAACAGGTGATCTCTGGGAGGTGCAGTGCAGAAATGAGTGCTGAGCACCAAAGATGGAGACAAAATAATAATTAAAAACAAGATAATCACAAAAGCGGTAATCTCACAGATTACCACTTTTGTGATAAAGTAGTCAAATAGACTGAAGTGGCAAGCCGGCTTATTTTTCCATTTAAATGAGTGTATGCACATTAAGACCAGATGGGAAGATGATCACAGTGTTTTGATAAAGTGAAGAAAAAAAAATTAATAAAATTGATGTATTACATCTTCTGTAGGTGAAGGGTAGGCATATGCTGCTTTATAAATCAGAGCCAATAGCTATGAACAGCTTCCTCTTCTGGATCTGTTTGATATCTGCCAGACTGGTCTCACCCATGTGTCGGTATGTATGTGTGTGTGCATGTGTGTATATTCTTCCCCGCCCATCTTTGCTCATTCTCTTCGCTAGAGGGTCCACCACAGTGAAGTTAGCCTTGTCCCCTTTCCCATCAGCCTCCTCTCTGTGCTCCCTGTCCCCACCAGCATTTAACCATCGATTGGAGACAGCAGGTGCCTCTCTCTCTGGAGGTCGTGTCCAATCAGAGGACCCGAATCTGATAGGAAGGAGGAAGACAGCTAGATTGCTGTTTATTTTGCGATAGGAAAAAAATGTTGTTGTGTTTTTTTATCACATACGAGTATTTGCATATAAATGACAGCCTGGTAGCTGTCAAGGAGGAGAGGGAGATGTAGAGAGAGAGAGAGACAAACGACAAATGAAGATGAAGTGTCATGAGAGTAAAGTGCATGCGAGACGGGGAGAGATAGAGTTGTTTTATCTCTTTGTGAGGAATGGGGAGGAGGGGGGAGGTAAATGTCACTGCAATCGTGAAACAAGCTGGGCAGCTGGTGTCACTGCAAAAATATCAATCTTAACGTATCATTTGATCTTGTATAAATCTTAAAATCTTTTTTTCTTTTTATTCTTCATGACAAATGAGAAAAAAAATCTGCCAGAATTTCACTTGTTTAGAATGCACTTTTGCTTGCTTCAAGTGCAAGGCAGATTGGCAATGTTTTCCCTGCTCAGCATCACCTCTCCGTGTATATTTAAAGGCCATCGTTCATACCTAGTTAGTTATAGATTCTGCTCATAGATGTCACCATATGGCCCATAATTATTGCAAATCTTTCGCATTTTGCAACTCGTCATGTTTCATTGTCATTGCGCTAGCAGTACGATGTCACCGTCATTTGGCTTCCAAAATCCTGCATTATCTGAGTGGTGTGAAGTCTGCTTGGCAGGGCAGCCAAATCATCATGTCTGTTCAAGCATAAGGCCTGAGTATTTCTTGTTGTTCCAGAGGTCCCAGACTGTGTGTGTGTGCGCACATGCAGGCAGGCACGTGTGTATGTGTGCAACACGCGTGCCTGCATTTGTTCAAGTCTGCGTGTGCAGTCAGCGAATATGGATATACACACACATGCAGATGGCTATGGTTGATTGCTTTATTGGCTGATGACTCTTTCTTTTTTCTTTTTCCATCTGCTGGAGATATTTCAATCATGCAGGTAATCTCCCCCTGCACACCAGTGGTAGAGAGGTTACCTTTCCCACACATCAGAGCTGTTTTCTTCTTAATTGAGACCCACTCTGCTGCGACAGCGTTTTCACAAGGTGGAAAATGGCAGGTTAAGGCTTGTGGACCTCTCTCGCTCCCACCTCCCTCCGCTGGCAAACAGGCTGTGAAGTTTATAAGTTCCTTTAGGGACCCTGGGCCTCGGCCAGCTATGGCGCAACATCTCTTAAAGGCAACCAAATGTTGATGTCACATCGCCTCATAGATTTTGTGTGTTTGTATATTAATCTGTGCAAGTATACGTACGCTTGTGTGTTCAGCCATTCAACGTCAGCCTAATGTATGTACGCCTTTCTGAGTGAATTAAAGTGGTGTTTTGATGGATGTGTACCATCTCCTTGAATGTTTATGAGAGAACAGGCAGATTGACCTGACTCAATCTGCATACAATTACCCCTCAGTAGACCTGTAACTCAGTTTATGAGCTGATCACCTCCTTTCCAAAAGGACCACGTGCTCGTTCTTGGGTGTTCATAAAACCCAGCAGGAACAAAATTACATAACATTTGTTTGACTTTATTGTGGGTCTGGCCTTTAAACCGTAGCTGCGTCTTGGTTATGTTTCCATGCATTTTTACTATCATCTTTGGTTGCAGCTGTGTTGTATCCTGTTGTATCGACAGTCAATCACACATCTTGACAAGACTGAATTTATTTGACGAAATGCTGTTTAAGAATATGGAGCGGTCCCCTCAATTAGTCAAAACACTCTCTATGAAACAGTACATATTCAATTAAAAAAATATATACCAAGAATACATTATTTGGAAGTGATACAAATCAACATTTTTAGATCTTTGAGAAATGCTTGCATGAAATTGAAATATATCTGAATATCTTGTTCGTACACCATTTGGTAAGGTTTTCTCAAATTGTTGTCAATATTAACACATATATGCTCCTAAGTGTGAATTGTTTTGGTTTTTTAACAACTAATACCAGATATTGACTAAATTAATACGGTTCTGTATGCATTGTCACTTCCGTTGAAAGATATTTTCAATGATTCATTTCATTCGAGGAAAATTGTTCAAGAAAAATCATTTGAATTCGTTTTTGATAAATGATGAAACAAAAGTTAGTTAGTTAGAGTAAGAGTTGGTAGTGGACTCGGACCCACACTGTATGTGCATTCACATTCATGAAATATAAAGAAGAAATTGCATTTATGTAACCCATAGATTTTCACACCTCTATCTTGGGTGTAAGCATATAATATGTGTCTAAGAACCTTTTATAAATGAGGCTCCATCTCTCTTTACAGAGTTGGACAAATGAGACAAACATGACAAACACAAAAACAAGGCAGGCTTGACAAATGGCCCTATCTTTGTTTAATGGTGTGGTTAAATCGGGCTCTGTTTTGAAGACCCCATTTAGATCTGGTGTCAGTGAATGCGGCTCTATTAAATCTCAATTTCCACACAAAGTGACACGCAGGCATTTGTTCTATAATCATTTGACAAAACATAACAGTTGACAGTCACCAGTTACCATTTTTTCCGGCCGACAAACAGAATTGTTGGGACCCGGCCACACTCGGAGACAGAGACTGACGAATTACCCCCTTTATTTATGGGTCACGTTTAGCACAGTCGCGAACACTGCTTATGGTTGATGGTCTCAGTCATTGAAGAGCTGCTGGAGTTATTATCACTCAGCAGATTGGCCAATTCCCTCACCAATTGTGTTCCAACAGCATGGAAATCTGGTGAGCAGGGAAATGTTAATCGAGTTCAATTAGGCTTTGTACCATGTTTGTTTCCTGCCAACAGATTATACAGAATCCCCCCTCACTTACTGGAATGAACGATAACCCTCTGTCAAAAGTCTCAAACAGGCAATTTTAGAATAGGTGGAAGACAACAGATATTGGTGCTGGCATGTTCCTCATGGCAAAGTTAGAGATAAATACTGTGAGCCCTTTGAAATTATTAGGTTGGAGTTTACACTTGAAAAAGGGGAATTGATTTGGAATTTTTGAAGCTTTAAAATCGCTTTAACTTCTCAGTTAAACTAGGGATATACTGCCATCTGACAGTAATGTGACCCACCCATACAAGTTAGCATGTATATATTCCGATGTAACTATTGAACTTTTTTATCTGATTTGTATCAGTTAACCAAAGCAGAATATACTAGTCTTATGTAATTAAATGTAATCATTAAATTAAATAGTACTGTGTGAAATATCAGTACTGTAGTTTTATATTTTACTAAACTGACACAATTATTTGTATTGTATTTCCCTTTATCTACCTACAGTATATATTTGTCTTTATCCTTTTATTAAGCAGATATACAGTACTTAAATAACAGAAATAAATCTGTCAGGGCAGTTTACTCGCTTCTTACCCATTCTGCGAGACATTATTTTTCTTCAGTGTGGGTGAAAAATGTTGAGCTGTAAAAATGAATGGACTGAACATTTATTTGTGGTGCTGATGGGAAAGGCAATGACAGAGCCAGGCCGTCAGATGTTTGGCAGTGAAGCATTCACTGTGCTTTTCTGCTACCATATACAGCCAAGCCAAATTGGAGCACTTCAGGGTAAATTTGTCTTGTTCTGTTCTGTCTGGGCAGGCACTAAGGGCACAATGGCAGGTTTGTGGTCAGGTTGTGTGGCATGTTGGAACGCTACATTCCTCTCATTTTAAGCTTAATGGTTCAATAGTATTGCTATTGGTATTGTGAGAACAATTGGACTTAAATCCCGGCATGACCTTCTCTATTTTCCCAATGACATCTGTTCTCTCAGACATGGAGAGTCTGACTCTCTGGAAGATTGCTAGTTTGATTCCCTCAGCAGCAGGGTGTAATCCAACTGTGAGCTGGAAATGCGTTGCTCATCATGCACACCAAAGAGCTATTGAGCAAGCCAATGAACCCCAATCTCTTAGATGAAGAGCATATGTTTTAGGGGCCTATGTGTACATGTATAGGAAAGATTTGTGATTATTTACTTTTACATTCACCAGTTCACCATTCAGTTTTAACTGAAGCCCATTTTCTAGGACCTTTCTACAATCACATGTTTTTATCAGTTCTGAATGTGCAGCACTTCAGAGTTTCAATTATGATACATGATTATGAGTGAAACCATCATGGTTGTCTTACCTGAAGATTTTCACCAAGCCTTCGAGTTATTATCGTCCACAAACTAATTAGCAAGTTCTTGATAAAAAAGGGTAGACCCTTTGTTGCCGTGGCAACAGTCAGAATCTAATCTCATTGAAAGGATCTTGCGGTCTGATAGTTTGCCAAACACACATTGCCTTCTTCAGCATTTACATCTTTCTATTTGCTTAATTTTGTTTTGTTTGATTTTTGTTTAAGTCATGCTCCTGAGAGGACCCACTTAATGGAGAAAATCAAAAAGAGGTTTAGATGGTTTGAAATCTGAAAGCAGCCAATTCAATTCAATTCAGATTAAGCCAGTTGCTTATTGTAGCTGTAGAATCAGGCAAGGTACTGTAGAGAGTCAACCATGTTACCTTGAGTTGTTGGCTGGTCTGCTCATTGCCCACATGCTCAGTTGAGTTGCTGCCAGGTTTAGCTGCAGGAAAAATGACCTGTTTGGGATTCTGTCAAAGCTGCCTCAGAGAAGACATCGCTAATGACACATTTACCACATATAACAGAAAGATCCACCTTCAAATACTCTTACACTGTTATATATGATCAGTCTGTGATGTTTCAGGAGTTATTTTTTTGATGTGTTGCAATTTACCTTTTGGGTGTGCCCACTTTCCTTCAACCTGCCTTGTCTACTTCTACTTCAGCTAATGAGTTCCTACATTTCTACAGAATGTCAACATGTCTCAACATGTTTCATCATTTCATATTTCATCAAAACATGTCTTGTAGCTGCAGTGCATTCTGGTTTATTGAGGCTACTGTCAATTGAGAAATTGGTATCTCTACCTCTTCGATGATGGATTTGTCCTTGAATGATTGTTGATAGATTGATAGAAAGAACCTCTTGCTCTTTGATGGACTTACACCAAAACCTGACATTTACTGTTGATGGTTTAGAGAGCTGAATTTCTTTGATTAAGCTCCATTGTTGCTGCACTGGAAATATGTCAACGTGATGTCACAACAGCTGTTTAGCTAGTTATCCATGGGAATAAGAAAATGCACCAGCAAACAACACAATGGGTCCAGAAATTCAAGGTGCAGTACCTATAGCTTTTTTCCATTAATTATTGTATACCATTATTATTAATAATTATCTGTATCCCTCAAGCAGTTAAAGCACCCATTAGTATTGTTACTGCCACTTTCAACACAGTGAGAGGTACAGTACCTTATTCTACGCAATAGAACAAAATGAATCAGCATGGCTAAATCAGTCCCCCCACAGCCCTCCCTACCTACCCACAACGACTGCTGCGCATCTCCCACCTCACTGATTGGTGTCTGAGTTGTTTCTTTGGTAAATAAAACATTTATGGAGGCTCAATTAGCAAAGCCTGTTGAGTGTGTGGCAGCTGTGCTTGCCAGCTGTTTTTAAAGGAAGAGCGATTCGGCGAGGTGAAGCGAGGGAAAAGAGGATGTCAGGAGCAGAAATTGTAAAAAGTATAAGGGAAGGTAAACTTGGCATATCGTTGTTGTTCCATTCTGTTTGGGCCCTGTTCATTTCTACATCTCAAATAAAAGTTGGGTGGTTTGACAATCTCTCAAAAGAGCAGTGCAGGTTTTTGATAAAATTGCATCTATAACGAATACAGCTAAAGCTTTTGCAAGCTCAGGAGCTTTGATCCCACGTGGCCCCTAGGATATGCCACAATAATGTGTATTGTATTCAGTCATATTATGACTGTAGGATATCTTCTTAAAGATAATGTGACTACCAGATTTAAGAACACAGGATACCAAAGAAAGTTTAGTTCATATCCCTGCTCATCCGAAAGCTTTCTTTCTAATTCTAGATGAGCCCCTTCAATCCAATCCCCTCTGCCGTACCCACATGTCGTTCGCTTCATTCAAAGAAGGTTACTTACCACTCACTTGAATAATTGACTATGTGTGAAAATATCAATCAGAAACTCAGGAATTATTTAATCAGGGGTTATTTTCTCTCTGACTTTTCCCCAGTCCACAAGAACCTGATCATGATTAAGTGTTATTTTAAAATTCATCATCTCTTATGAGTCATATACACCCAAAAGATGGAAAATAAGTCTGCATGAATAATGCAGTTATTTTTCAATCTTCGTAACTTTTTTTGACTGACAGTTGGTGGGCTTTATTAGATGTCTCAACAGGAAGACCCCTATTGCTCAGGCTTGGCGGCTGCGCCTACAGCAAAGCAATATCAGGTACTTTTCCATTTAGAGGACGGAAAACAGCACTGGAGACCTGAGGATGGCCTGATGGCCTTAAGGAAATGAATGCAGTCATAGCTTCTAATTTTCTCATTGCTGTTGAAATGTGGATGAGTGCCATCACAGATATTGATGGTGGCTTTGATAACAGGAGGATATGGTTATTGCCAATAGAATTGCGCCTGTGCCGTTATTTCTTAGTAGCCATAAATTGCCAACAAGCTTCTCATGGAAAACACACTTGCTGCCAAATAACCACAGAACAAATTATAAAAACATATTTACACATTACAAAGATACTTCAAGTGATTTGTGTGACCTTTACTGATTGCATTAAAATTTGCAGTTCATAATCTATTGGAAATTGTGGCCAACTTTGATGGTACTTCTGCCCTCTGTTGATGTTTCATGAAAGCCTTTTTTATGGTCTATGATTTCAAATGTGCATTGAATTCATTTAGGCACACTTCGCCAAGGGGAATAGTATGTTAGAGGCTTGAATGTCTGGTAATGATCTTCATCTAGTTTTTGTGTTTTTGAGACGTTTTGAAGAACAGTGCTGCATGGAGGAAACTGGCATCTTGATTGATTATGGTACAAGGATTGCTGGCAAAGCACATGAATAGACAGTGAAATGCCAGCACTGAAAGTGGCTCTGTCCCCGTTGCCACATAGCCTTTTCGTGATTACAATAAATCTCCACTCTTGCGCTTTGTAATGACATAAATTGGCTTTGTCCTTCTAAATAATTCCAACACTTTTGGAAGCCCCTGCTTAATTTTTCTTTCTCTATTCTCTTTCAGTGGACGGCTGCACGGATTGGTCAGTGGACTACCTGAAGTACAAGGTGCTTTTGGGGGAACCTGTACGGATTAAGTGTGCTTTATTCTATGGATATATCCGAGCCAACTACACCCATGCACAGAGTGCAGGACTTAGCCTTATGTGGTACAAAAGTACAGGGCATGGGGACTTTGAGGAACCAATCAGTTTTGACGGCGCAAGGATGAGCAAGGAGGAGGACGCCATATGGTTTCGGCCAGCTGAGCTGGAAGATGCTGGCCATTATTCCTGTGTACTGAGGTAAGTTACATTAGGTTTATGTACTCCATATGGACTCCAAGTATGAGCTGGAGGCATACGGCTCTGTTCAATGCTATCTAATGTGAATTAATACAGTTTTTTATGTCTTTTCCTTCAGTGAACTGACTGTAGCAAACATACCTCTCCTTCCTCTCTTCCACCCCTTTACGGTTATTTTCCCAGCAGTGTGTCAGGAAAACAAGGGTTAAGAGGAATTTCTGTGGACATAAATAAAGCTGTTGTACAGTTGATTTCTAATGAAATCTCTCATCTCTGGCCAAACGAGCATTGGACGTGGGTGCACAGAACAGTATGAGGCCCCTTTGCTTCACTTAGCATGCTAAATTATTTCTATATTCTCCTCTGGGGGGCAATAAGCCATTAGGTACAATTGGTAGATCCATAGCTCTTTGGCCTTCACAACTCTCCTTTCTGAAACGTAAAAGAGCGAGGTGTGAGATGAAGGAGAACGGACAGTAATTCAACACACAGATTGAGTAAAGGTGGAGAAAAAAGCAGCTAAGATAAAAAGTGAAAAGCAGGGGACTCATACTATCTTCCTTTTCCACTTGTCTGATGGTGAAGGTAGACAATTGTTTGATTTATGAGTTCTATAATGTCAGGAAATTTCTGGCTTCCTAGCTCATATTGGCAGAGGGTTTCATTAATGTGGAGGTCATCTGTGGCAAGTCAAAAGGAAGGACAAAGCCAGTGCCTTGAAGCCCGTAACAGTTTTTATTTTCACAAGACAAGAGGAACTTCGAAGCAAAGCTTCAAGAAAGAAAGAAAGAAAGAGAAAGAAAGAAAGAAAGAAAGAAAGAAAGAAAGAGAAAGAAAGAAAGAAAGAAAGGCTGTAATGTTTTAGAATTAGTAAAAACCTTTGAGCAGTCATCACAATCAGGTCTGTCAGCCGCAGAAGTTCTATGTATTCAATCAGTCAGAAACATATTGTTAATCTTAAACACAAATGATTGTGGACATTTGTCACACTGGCAAAAGAAGGTGAATGAATGTGCTCTTGAGCAGTTGCAGTCAGCGTTAGTCCTCTTGTGTTTCACAAGCTCAATTCAGCTAAGAGAACTTGGCCATTGCTATTCAACACCATTAGCATTCTCCTTTTTGCTGCAGCGGGCGCCATGAATGGAAACGGGCAGCACCAATACAACAATTATCTATTCAGTGACGTTGGCAGCATTGCCGGAGGTAGACAATCAGTCAGCTTCGAGTTATTGTGTAATCATGCAGAAAGTAGAGCCATGAGATTTGATTTGGACAAGTAGTGTTGCTTTGTCGCCAGTCTCCACCATTCAGAACCAAATTAAGGGGCAACACCTGCCCATCATGGAGAGAAATGGCAATGATTCTGAATGCCGAGCACTTTTCCATCGCCCGGGTCTCTCTATAGACAAATCTTTAAAATAATAAAATGCAGACTGTGGTTGCTTCCTCTTTTGGGTGGGTTTCAACACTGTAAGCCTTGATGAGGATGTAAGCATGTTAAATGCTGTTACCTCTCAACTGTTTACTGTTTAAAAGTAACTTTTGTGTCTTTGCCCTTTAATTGCATTGTCAGTATTGATGCCACAATCAACTTGCTTGATTGCCAGTGTTAATTAAAGCATTGACACTCATCTCCATTGCAGCTGGAGGTGGTCCGAAAATTAGCTGCAGAGTATTACAGAGAGCAGACAAATGATACACTGATTAGCTATAATAAGAGTGCAGTATGATGCGCTCGTTCCCATGAGTCCACGATGTGATTGCATGTGATCTCATGATGCGATTGTTTTTGAAAATAACTACATATCTACTGTCACTTGCATGGAGTCAGATTTTTTCCCTCTCCCTCTCGCTGTAACTTATTAGTCTTTTTTTTTCATAGCTTCAAAATCAGCTGGGAAAATGCAGTGTGGTTTAATTTCATTTGAAGGATTTATTCACTTCAAATACAGTATGTCTCGGTAAATTTCCCTAAAGATATGAAAGCATTGAAACAGCGGCAAAAAGGTTTTTATATCCATTGACTGTATTAATTCAGCTTCAAAAAAGGAAGGAAAGAAAACGTTCACTGGTCGCAAGGTACTACTAGGCTATGCAGCTCATACAGAAGAAATAAGCTCAATAGTATTGCGTGTGCTTGATTATATAGTAATAACTTATTAACCTTGTAGATAAAGGGCGTTTTCTCTTGACTGGCTCATTAGTCAGCTCCATAGAGCAACATACGGTGGCTTTTAACAGGGGAAGGGCCTGCTCAGGAGGCTAGGAAGGATCAGGTTATTGGATACCGTGTGTGTGTTTGTGTGTGTGTCACATGTTTTGTCTAATGCAGCAGGCGCTGTGTCCACAAATGCACGGCAATGCAGCAGAATCGACCACACGGGACCATCAAATTCAAATGATTTATAGTCCTGTATTAGAATATAAGTTACAGTTCTCTAGAATGGAGCCACAATAATAATGTGGAAAGGGCTGAATACTCCAAATCTGGATGACTGACAAAGCAGTGGATTCTGGGAAACTGACTTTTGATTGTGTCTTGCTTTCTCATACAGCCAGTCCAAATCATATAAAAAAGATTGTATAGATGGCTCTCACCATGCCTGGGAATTATACTGTATATCACATTATACAGTATATTGCCTGTATATGTTATTCACCGTCATTTTGCCGAGATGAAAGAGAGACACTCTAAAATACATTTGCAGTAATAATACTCAAAATCTCACTTTTAAAGACTAAACTATTACACGGCGGTTTGCAGTCACATTTGATTTTGCCACAATCTCATTGATCGTTTCTGCTCAAGTGTTGACAAATGGTTGAAAACGCAGAAATGGTATTATCCTAATGTATGAACACACGGCAGCATGCAGTGCCGTGATGTAGATATGACTCATTTTAATTCTCAGTCACTGCAGCCAAATCCGAGGATTGCTCTTCTCTTTGTCTCAGCTATGCGGGTCCTATAGATGATCAGTGCTTGCATATGTTAACATGTCACATTCGGATTAGGCTGTTGGCAGCGTTTTCCTTGAGGATCCTCACCCTTTTTGAAGCAGAACGGGAGCCAGGGAATTAGAGCACTCAGCGTCAGAACCAATGAATCATAGCAGAACAATAAATCATCTCTCACCGGATACATTTCATACTTGAGCACGTTATCACAATTGATTCTGAGTTAGTATTGGCTTTCATGATATTATTTTCTCAATAGTAGTTTATCCACATGGAATGGTTAAGACAATGTTTTATAAAATGCTGTAGAAAATTCTGTCCGTAGGGCCTTTTATAGTATGTACCATCATTCACCTTTTTTTTTTTTTTTTAGCAGCAGGGTGGCGTAGAGAGTAGGGAAACCAACCATCCACCATGCTGAGGTGTCCTTGAGCAAGACACTGAATCTTTACCAGCTCCAGTGGTGCTGTTCTGAAGCTGACCCATTGCTCTAATCTCTGTGGGGGGGCCAAGCGACAGAGAATACCCCTATAGGGATCAATAAAGCATCTCATTATTACTATGCCCAGGGATTACAGTTAAAAAGTAAAATAAATAATGTGGTGTGTGATGAACAGGAGCACAATGTGGAATGATGCAGATGATGCCAGAGTAGTGTAAGAGAGTACACATCAGCATTGCAAAAAAAAATTCATCTCAAGTTATATAATCCAGTTTTGAGTCTCAAGATCTTATTCTTCTTAAAATAAGTGAGAAAATCTTCCAGAGGGGTGAGATAAGTGCACTTGTTTCCAATTGAGTATCCAAGTATTTTCTTAATCAAGTGTAATTTTCTTGATACTGGCAGCATTTTTCAGGTTTTTTTGTGGATATGCTACAAACTGACTTGTTTTTTGCAGTGTGTACTACGCGTGACCCTATTACCTCATTTATTTCTCTTTCTGTTTCGATGATTCACTCACTCAGAAACACAGACAGACGCATACAAGCACAATTATTGCCCTCGTTTCACATATTACATTATGCCCTCTGCCATATTCTATCCGCCCCACCTCTTTCACACACACACACACACACACCCCCACACATGCAGCAGTGTACCCACGCTCATCACATGTAGTGTATTTGCTCAGTTGCACTTAAGGATGTCAGAGGGCATCGCCCCACACACATACACGCACAGCTCTCTGCTCCCCAGAGACTAGCCGCCGCTGACAGGAACTTAATGTGCCTCCAATCTGTATGTGAAAGCAGGCCAGCGTGAATGCACATGCACACACACGTACATGCACATGCACACACACACACACATGCACTCAAAGACACAGACACACTCAAAAATTCTGAGCGTGTTTGCTCTCTCACACACACACACACACACACGATTCCCAGGTATTATGACAAGGGAAAGCTCATGCAACATACAGTATACTGGTCGAGGGAGGCAGATGAGCAGCGCTGTGTCAAATTAAGGTCAGCACTCAGCTGTTTCAGATGTTATACCCTAAGGAGCACTGTTGTATGCAGAGCTAAAACATCTGCAGTGGGGGAGTGTGTGTGGAGCATACACACAGGCCATCCGGGTACTCGCAGGGTATTGCTAACTCCCTAGCACTGCTGCAAGTATCTCTCTAAGCCTATTAGCATTACAAAGCTACTAATTCTTACCGTTTTACACTACACTGACAGCAGAGACAGCCAAGTAAAAGCTGACATGGGTAACATCATGACATGCTAACAAAAAACACGAAATAGATCTTTGGATTTGGTTCTCTGACTATCTGAAAATATGTGTTGATGGGAATCTATACAAGGAGGATGAGAATGTACCCCCATGTGTCTATTCTTGCCTCCTGTGAATTGTTTGTTTAGACTGTTTGGTTTACATAATGCCTGACTCGCTTTATGAAATCTGTCTTCGTGCGTGTGTGCGCACCGCATATACACACATGCATGAACATACATACTGACTATCAGAAAGACACACAAATACTCACCATATCGATCGACCTAGAAAGTGCGAGGATTACAGTGGCAGATGGAGCAGAGAAGGGAAGAATCCCATTTCATAGCGAGTAGCCGATGTTTCACCTCTGACCCTGCCTTCACCATCCCAGGCTTATTAATGGCTTCCCGGCATGTCCTGAAATGCTTTGGCTGTCACCAGCAAAGGACACTGGGATGCTCCCTCGACCAGGGAAGATGGCAGAGGAAAGTGTGTGTGTGTATATGTGTGAGGGTGTCTCCGTTTGCCCGTTCACGTCTGAATGGCCACACCGACACGCATGTGCATTTTCACCAGGCATTCATGTACACACACATGCAAATACATTCAAACACACACAGAACTCCAACAAACACCACACACACACATTAAAACACGCTCCGCTCCCCTCCCGTCCCAGACCCGGGCCATGTTGACTGTATTAGTATTCGTGGGCAGGAGTGGCTGGTGATCTCTCAGGGAAGTGACAGTCAGAATGGGCCGTCTGGAACACTCTGTCATTCAGCCCCAGTCAGGCCCTGTCCAATTGATCCAGCCCAGCTGTCAAAACCAATGAGAGACGCTAGACTAAGGAGCAGCAGGGACGGTTTGTGCTGCCAGGGGTTATGGATGATATATAATATAAGGATGGTGTTTGTGTTATAGGCTACCTGGCAGGAGACATTCAGTTAGGTGTGACTCTGTGGAATAGCAACACCAAGGAGGGCTATAGCATGAGGCGGTGATGCATGTACATTAATGAAGCTTATTTTAAAGTGCTTGCTGGTGTTGCAATGTATATGGATGTGGTTTTAATTGCTTGTGTATTGTGGGTTTGTAGAGTTGGACCACAAAGGGCCGTAGCAAGGGATTAAAGTAATATGTGGCATTTTCATATATAAATGTCTGGTTTTGTACTCTGTATCACTGTTTGCCATAACTGATATACTGCTATAAGTGATTTAGCCATTACAGTTTATGGAAGCTTTTCCATTTGCTGTTCTAAAACACCCGGTGTCAGGTAGCTCTTCACACAGGAAGTGATGCATTTTATGTTTCCAGCAGCAGAAACAGAGGTTTGTTTGTAATACATGGAAGAAGAACTGTGTAGTTAGCATGAGCAGGGAAAAAAAAGTGCAGTTCAAAAACACTACAGTGATGAGCACTAAGCACATACAAAAATACAAAAAGTATTTACCTATATTCAGTATTCACTATACCTGTATCTATATAGACAGCCTGCTTTGTCGACACCTTGTTTGGGTGGGCTTTTAGTTGGCTGTATGTGGTTTAGTGGAGGTTTGCCAGCAGCTATTGTCTGATGATGTATGGGCTGCTGTTTGATCCTAGTCCACCTTTCACACCATGTTTTATTCAGCTGTGTGATCTGGTGGTGTGAAGCTGGCCAGATATACACTGTGGACTTCTGATGTTATTATGCCAGTGTCAAAGAAGAGTGCAAGTGTGCACATCCAACCTGTTTTAGGCTATGTGCTGGATAACAGTAGGCATTTTTCCAGCGTTCACACAAATGGAGAAATATATCTGCACACTGGTATCCACAATACAAAGCCTTTGTTTTGTGACTTTTCGGTTCAGTTTTGGTTTTGTGTAGCAATCCTTGTCCTAATACTTTTATTGTGACAAAGACCTTGTTGGTCAGGACCCTGAATGCAGTGTGTAGATACAGCAATGTTTTTCCATTTGTGTCAGTGCCATCTTGTGAACAAGACCCATGAACAGATGTGATTAATAAATACCATTATAAAAGGGAACACATTATGGTGAGTGGATGGTAATATTTTAACATTAGTGTGCTTAATGGACTCAATTCATATTCATTCTTCTAACATTGGACAGAAAGAATGTGGAATTTATTCCAGTATATATTCAGGAGAGGTCAACTATGATCGATTTTAACAGTTTGATTACGTCCCTTCGTCAAAACGTCATCAGTAATTGGACAGCTTCCCCGCTTACTTTCTGCTGCTAGAGCCGTCTGTAGCGTGAGACAATGGCATGTCATAACCGCGGGGGAAAATGACGCTATCACACGTCACACATTTCAGAGCAATTAATTTCAAGGGAAACGTATTCCAGAGTTATGTTTTGAATACAAGTTTAAAAAAAAAAAAATCCATTCAACTCCATTCACGTCTATCAGTTTATTGTCAATGGTTATTTCCATTTGGACAAACAAAAAATGAAGAAGATGACACAGTTCTTAACCTCGGTAAATAAACCAACAGGACAGACTGAAACCTGTCAGGCACCAAAGAGGATTCGCTTGGACTGCAGAACCACCTCGCAGCCGCCGCTCACTTCTCCCATACCCAAGTCACGACTAACATCAATCCCGATTCCAAAACATTTTAGAGTGGACCCAAGCATTCCCTTGGCTCATCTATGAAAAAAGGAAAAAAAGCAATGTTCTGCCGTTGTAGCTTGGAGGCCGGTGAGGAGCTTTCACATGGGGCTCCGTTTGTTACCGGCAAGCTCCATCTGAAGCACGACACAGTACGCATTATACCTTAAAACGTGCATTTTACCTCTGCTCTCGTGTCTTGTGTGTGCTCCTAAATTTACCTCTGTGCTCCTAAATCCAGTGCTACCATCCAAAAAAGGTAAGCATACAGCCCTGCATGACATCTATACCTGCAGAAACAGTTCACAACAGATTGTGAATACGGCTCCCAAATCTGTCATTCCAGGAGCCACACAAATAGAGAGTTACACTACTTACACTGGCTGGTTATATTCCGCTCAGTTACAACCATGATCACCTATACTGCTACCTACTTAATTCTAATGCTTTTTCCAATCACACAATGCACAACTCGGGCATTTTCTTCATTAGCCACAACCTAAATTATGTTGCTTCTCTCCACCCTATTAGTGATTAGAGAATTAGGCCTAACTACATAGCTTTTACCCTGTTGAAATGAATGGTTAAACCACTTAATGTCAATATTGTCCCCATTAGTTACATCTCATTGTATATATAGATGTATGTCCATGCATAATGTACCCATTTGCTGACATTTAGTGATGTTGATTTAGCTTGGCTTTTCCTATGATTATTGTGTAAGTTGCTAATTAATTAATAAATTCATCCATTATTAACTTAGGCTACTGTTTATTGATGCATGAAATTATTTTGCTGTGAACATTATTGGCTACAGAAGGTGAAAATGCCACTGTCTGCGACAACGACTTTGTTAGTGGTCTCTGTAAGTTCTACTAGTTGAGATGGTAAACAAAGACACAGTGTTAGAGTCAACGTAACGTTCAGTGTCGACTTTACTCCCTAATTTCACTGAACTACCGTCACACTGTTACATACATAGAAATTTGGAATATTTTGAAGTAGGTTTTGAGGAGAGTTGCAGTTGTTTTATCATAGCAACAAAACATAGCCTACTTCATTGAAATAAGGAAGGCTGGATTTCATGACAAAAAGGTACAAGTACAGTATCATCATCTTCATCATCATACTTATCTGCAAAGCTAGAGCCAAAGGTTCATCAAACTAACACTGTCAGATTGTGTTTCCTGCACACAGTATTCTAAATAATAGCTCATATCCTCATTCATGTCTTAATCTGTAAGATGGGTTTATGTTTATCTTCACATCACAATCACACATATCCCTAACTTAATCAGGCTCTGAAAACCAAATAAAAACAGGATAAGGCCTCATTATTACCTCAACAAATATTAGTATATTCCAGCTATCTTATTTGGATTTTCCAATAATCAGGATAAGATCTGTAAGTGGGAAATGATATTTACACGGGACAAATTGAAAACAGAATAAGTATACTGAATAATGACAGGATATTGGGATACATGTAAATGTATCCAATCAGACAACAACACTGACCGACATTTTGGTGTTCTGACCAGCTTTACATGAGCTCATTTTGATGTACTTGAGGCACTCTCTGCAGAAAACGGGATATAATTTTAATCCACCGTCTGCTTGCATTTTGGTCAATTTCATTGCGTACCCTTCACGCTCTTTCTGATAGGACATTTGTCCCACGCTCAATTCCATGTGATTAAGCCAAACGCAGATGGCTCAAGGCTGTTGGCAGGGAAAAACGAGAGGAGGATTGACAGTGGAGATTTTGCAGGTTTTGCACTGGGAGACCTCTTGATCCAAATCACTTGTCACAGTCACACGTCTACATGACCACCCAAGACAATTCAGCAAAAGGTCAGATATGACTAATTGTTTTATTTCAGTATCGATCTCCATTTGTCTTACACGCACATGTGCAGGATACTGTGAAGAATTGTTACTCTTATTCTACTTATATGAGTTTTATCACCTTTGGGTGCAGAATAACACAGTGTCTAAATATTCCACATCACCAACTGAGAGCATTTATTTAGTTGCATCCTCAGCATTGCCTACCCATATATCCAGCCTCTTGGCTCCCCTGGCCCTCTCTGAGCGGAGGAAGCCATCAAACAAGATGCCAAACCATCGCTATCTGATAGCGGGGACACTGACCTTCTCTCCCTCATATCTGATGGTGGTTTTTATCTGCCAGACAAATGTCAGAAATACCATTCCCCTAGCACAATCACTTTGGCACCGCAGCCAACTTTCCTCCCCCTACCCTCCTCCCCGCTGGATCGTGAACGGCAGAGCTCCAAGCAAGACATCTGCAATACCGCAGCTGTCAGTCAAACCATGATACAGGAGAGAACTCACACAGCCTAAATCCTAAGGGTGAGAGTATATTGGGAAAGTGGCTTGGATTTGGGACAGAAACTTGTAGTTTCATAAAACTGAAATACCCCATTTTGTGAATCTGCCTGATATTATGCTCTACAGCATTTCACAAGGTATTAGCATTATCTAAAGAACTGACTTAATGTGTTGTCATTCAGAAAACACTATTTCCCAAAGTTAATTCATATGCTGTGTTTATTGTTTTGTTGTGACACATAGCTCCACAAGGAACAAAACCCTGAATTGAAAACAGTCATACACAGGATAACATGCTGGGCAACTCTGATGGGCAACAGCGTCCAAGGAGTTGCTTCAGCATTTACACAATCACATCGGTGCATCTAGTTGTCAGGAGACATTTGAATAGCTTCATTCCAAAACCATACCCACCATTCGACACCAACTGTGACACCTACTTTGACAAAATGATTGCTGACTTTAAAGTAAAACTCACTGCAGAATGGCTGAATGTCTCGACTGTTACTTACAAAATAACATTTCAGACAGTGTAATCATCTGTGCTTTTTAAATATTAAACGATCAATATCGGATAAGATTTTTTCAAAATGGATATATAGTGTATATCCATTTTAAATCCACCTTTTAATAAAGCGGTCTGACTAAAACTGTGTGACACGTTGCTGCCTGTTGCTGGGAACCATATATCTACCACCAACAAGCAGCACAGACCTGCTTGAAGAACTGTGTTTGGTTTACATTTCTTCACCAATATGGCACCTCCCCTCAGTGAAACAGCCCATTCCAGGGCCGACATTGCAAGTATGAGACCAATTGTATTTGATATGCATAGCAGTATGGCTGGTCGTACACTATATACACTATACCCAGAGGCCCTGGGGGACCGTTGAATAAGGTCGTGATGGAGTTAGAAGAGAATACAGTGGAGACAAATTATTTATGCTTGTTATGAAATCGCGTTGTGAGCATAAAGATGAGTTGGGGGTGGTGTGGAATGGAAAATGAGTTCCCCGAAGGCACCAACTAGGAAACTGAGTGACACCTATACGGACAAGAAATACTTGAGTTTGAGACACACTGGGGAAGGCTTAAAGGAATCCTCAGACATCCTCAGACAAGCTGACATTTGCAGTTTCACCCGTGTATGTCCAGTATTTATTTTCACTACAATACATACTAACACTTTTAGCACACTGTATGTCTAGAGCTGTAGCCCCTCCCCCAGGGTTCGTTGTAGTGGGGGGTTCCCAGCAAAATGAGGAATAGTTTAATTTACTAGAATTTAATTTGCTAGAATTTATCCCAATTAGAGAATGTGTAAGAGTGGCTATTCAAACCATAGGTTTCACTCTCACCACTATTATGTCCCCATGTGCACTGCAAACTTTAGTACAATTCTGTACTAAATCAACAACAAAACAAATCTTTTCATAAGGGGGTACCTGTGACAAAATCTTACCAATTGGGGGTCTGTGGGGTCTAATGTGTCCCTGGTTTAGTGGTCGGCACATGCAAGCTTTGAATTACTTCAAAAGCAATGTAGCACACCGATTACTGAAGACGCAGGGGTGAAACACTTAACAGTCTCCTTGTTGCACAACGGAAAGTTGATATACAGAAAGACCTTATTCATCAAAAAGTGTGAAATGAGCTGCTGCAACCTCAAATCATTCATAGGTGGTAGTGGTACACAGGTACCAAGCACAAGCAAGGATAATGTATTACACATTGCAGAAATATTGGCACAATATTTTTAGTTTGTGTGTGTCTGTATCTGTGTGTGTGCCTGTATCTGTGTGTATGTGTGTGTGTGTGTGTGTGTGTGTGTGTGTGTGTGTGTGTGCAAAACCAAATTATTAGGTGAGGTGTATGTTCCTCCCCGAGAAATCTTGTACTACAAGACGAGGGAGAGAAGGGTGGTTGGGCGGATGGAGGCAGGGACAGAGACATATTGTGAGTAGGAAGGGAGAGAGCGAAAGAAAAAGAGAGAGGATTGGATGGATCATAATTGAGGCAGGAGTCGGTTGTTCCGTAAACACCGGCGTGGCAGGCG
>CABFOQ010024711.1:42124-53897 GCA_900660455.1 Gephyroberyx darwinii
CTCTTAGACAGGGGCTAAGTGGGAGCAAGTTGGCCCACAGTCACATTTGGGGAGCCGGGGTGCTTAATCATCCTGGGCCCGGCGCTACGGCTGACAGGTGAGTTATGAGCGGGAGCTACAGGTAGGAGCCCCAGTCCTCCCACCGCTCACCATGACCTTCGCTCCGGTCATAAATAACGCAGGGTCGTAAAATACTGATTTAGCATAATCTGGCCCTGCCCTACCCCGGTTCCGGCCGGTCTTGGCTGGGCGTGGAAAGGGAAGGTAGCATTGGACTGCTAGTGTGTATTGGAAGATACACGTACAGTTTCCAGGCCACTTTTCTGATGTCTTGAACGTGTCTCGGTCTTGTGCCTCTTTGAATCGGACTTGGTCTCAGACACTATTGGACCTTGACCCAACTTTTCCCCACCTATCTAAAAATTTTCAAGTTAGGTTTTGCTCCACCTGGTCCACTATTATTTCCAAATTTATTTTCTCCCAGCAGTACAAACAATTTAAGGGGTTACACCTTTGTATAGTATGCAACAGTCCTCAAACTTGCCTTAATCAGTTGGATGTTGGTGTAGGCTCCTACTTTTGATATTGGTCTTGACAAGGACTTGATTGGCTGTCGTCTGGGTCTTGACATGTTCTCGACCCCCTTTGACTCGAAATCGACTGGACCTCGTCTTGGAATTGACTCGACTAAAGTGGTCTTGACAACCTTTACAACCTGCACGCACACACAAACACATACAGTCTGCTGCCAAGGGACACTGCAATGATTTGGCAGATGTCAGCAATATCTCTACTGAGCCTGATGCCCCGATTACGGTAGGAGGATTTCTATGACGTCGCATTTAAAAAGCTGCAGTGATGGAGGACGTGCCTGGAGGGATGGAGAAACAGCTTAACCTTCTTCTGAATGCTGATGAGCCTGTTGGGATGCTGCCGTGTTAACAGTGACATTCAGTCTATCCAAACAGATTCATACATGGGTGTTACATTTATCTAGATTAATACTGGTGCATGCCTCATGTGGTAGTAGTTTCTACAATGTTGGTAAGAGAATTTTAGGAACAACTTTCAATGGCAACCCATTAACTATCCAGCCGTGAAATTATTTTTATTATAATAATAATAATATATTTTTTCTCAGAAAAATAGACTTTGTAACAATGCTAGCATCAGAGTAAACCATAATTGCAAAAACATATCATTTGACTAAAAAAAACTAAATGCACAAGTCCCCCACAAAGATGATGACCTGTTAGTTGGTTAGGCCAGCTGAGAAAAACATTTTAACACACAAAGGTACTTTATTTTTTAAAATGTCTTATTTTGATACAGAATGCGTTAGCAGTTTTCTATTGGTAAATGCAGTGATGAGTGCAATATGTGATCATTTGGGCTGGAGCAGTACAAAATGGGACTAGCAGATGTGCAATTAATTGTTTCTTTTTTACTCTCAAATTCTGAATGTGTATGTACTCATGTCACTATGAATAATAGGCATTCATGCTGTCATGTGCCAGTGTCTGCTATTTCTGTATTTTAAAGTTAAGCTGCACTAAAGCAACTCCTCCATGTTGACGAGCAATGAAATATTGAGTCATGAAGTGCACCCATTATATTAACCCAGCAAAGGGGTTATTTCTGTGGTGGTTTTATTTCAGAATTACCTTTCACACAGGGATTGTTACTGGCCTGTGGGAGCATTATACTGAGGTTACCTCTAATCAACTCTTTGGCCTCTGGCCTTTTCAACATCTACTTTACTCTGAGACAATTCTCTCAGAACATTATTGTTACTTGAAAGCAAGCTCTAATGAGTAATCAGCAATTATTTCATCATCCAATTTCTATTAGAGAGGAGTTATTTTAATTAAGAGATTCATTAAGTTAGTTCATTAATTTCCCCACAGGTGCCATGCAATCTCATGAGAATTTCAAATCAATTCCACTGCCTATTATTTAATATCAGAGCGAACAGTCGCTGAGTTAAACGACAGTTTCAATGCATTTCATCCACTGGGGGGAAAGATTCACTGACAGTCTAACAATAGAGGGAAATGATGGATGGATGGATGGATGGATGAATTGGTGGATGGCTACACATGTACTGTAAGTAATTTGTTTAAAAGGGCAAGAAGTACAGTAGCATAGGCAACATACATACAATTATTCTATGAAGTAATCTATGAATTGTAACAACTATAAAAGCCTTTAAGTGCAGTGTCTCTTGGTAAGGAATCAGCCTAGCATTTTTCTCAGTATGCCTCATTTTCATAATCTGTTTGGCAAGTTTTTGGAATCATAACTGACCATTGCACATAATTTCACCGCCTTTGCTGCATATTGCAGCTCAAGTCCTCTGCCTGCCCTCAAGCTGTATATGGTAGCTGTCAGCCCAAAATTTCTCTTGGTTGATGTATGCAGCATGCTATCTATCATTGCCACGACATTGCATATCCTCTTCAGCTTGACACTTTTGACAGACACTCCTGCCCATTAATGGCATGGCATCGCCTAGCTTGTTATCACCCTATCTACAGTACACAGCAGGCTTCACAAGCATTGATGCTCAGTGCGTAGTATACACTTTAGTCTCTGGTGTGTGCAGTGCAGTAGGATAATTGTCCTCCCTAGTTCTTTGGATAGGCTTCATCAATATTATACCTGCAGAGTGAATAGTCAAGAGGGCGCCTGGCTCGTCAGGCTCAAAAGGCACCGTGACGGATGTGAAATGTTGGAAAGACATCGTAGGACAAAGTGTTGGCCCAGACCATCGATCACTCATGCGGACCAGATGACACAATTCTCTCTCTCTCTTCCACAGGCGAGTTTATCAGCACTGCCCAGAATATTTAACAGGAAAGAGAGAGCACCCGTGGGATCTCATTTGCACAGGTGTCCATCTGGTAGAAGTTGTCTGGAATAATCTCCACATCATGTCACATTTGCATCCGGGCTTCATAAAATGGACACACTTAATCGGGCCGCCCAACACTGCCCAGTTGAAAGGGCAAGAGATTGTTTGTCCACACTGTAGCGAGGGCCAGTGTGTGTTGCGCTAATCCACGAGGCAGCTAATGCTGCGCAATTATGTAAGGGTTTAACATGTTTGTAATTGTTTGTTGGTTCAGCTCAATTTGTGTAACCAGCTTTAGTTGGAAAATTAGCAATGAGATTTTCCTAAACGTTGCCAATTTGTTTGGTCTTTTAACCAGGGGGATTTGCTGCAGTCAGGCCAGAGTACTTGTCAATTTTGACAGTCTTATTAACTGGTTTGGGTGAAGAAAAGGTGCTCATATTAAGTTCATTGATCATCAAGGACCTTTGCTTCTTTTCCCTCCCCTTCAAATAGCACAACTTTCACAGCGAGTCATTGTGCTCAATTGATCCCCATGTTCTGTTGAGAATTACTCAAGCAGTAGATCCAATCTCAAAATGTTCTCTGTCCCATTAATGATCCATACAAGATCCCTGTAGACTCAGCAGGTGTATCTTTTGTTCTTTTGTGGCTCCAGAGTATTGCTCTGCTAGGCACGTCTACATAACAAACCAGACTAGATCACTAGCACATCTGGATCCCTACAAGGTTTAATAATAGTGACAGAGATGTATTAATCACAAGGTTGTATCCATGAGAATGCTCAGCTGATGGTGGTCTGGTCCAATACTTAATGACAAGCTTTACCAATACAATAGCAGTCACTCGACAACACCCAGCCGTGAAGGTATACAACAGAAGACCCACCTGATTGTATCCAGTAACATGAAATGTTTATTCCACTGCATATGGGCTCAGGCAAGCATAAAGTCTAAGTAATGTTGCATTTTATGTCCTCTCTCTCTTGCATTATAAATTCTCTTCTTTATGTATATGACCTGACCAGTTACAGAGCATCAATCGTAGCAAGTAATTTTCTGCTAGCTCGCACTGTATCTGCATAACACATGGAAACAAAAGGCTCAATCAATCTTCAAGTGTCCCGCGACAATCTGAGCTGTCACTCCACTTTAGGGCCCGTGTCCATGCACATGTACATATATACACACACTCACACTCACGTTTGTCTTTGTCTTTTGCTATCAGTGGTTCAGGAGAGCTCAGTTCATCAACCTGAACACCGCTGGTATTCATACTTGAATGGATGAGAAAACACATTGTATGAATTTGTGTGTTCAGGCCATAAATTGTTGGTTTAGAGAGGACACGATTTGTCGTGCTGATTCCAAGAATGCCATACTGGTTTCCCTTTCATGAGACCTTAAAAGTGGAATTTGTTAATATTGGAAGAGTGGTGTTAAATTGTGAAAGAAATGTGTTTTAACACCAAAATGACCTTTTTGAGATGGAACAAAGCATGAGAGGGAATTAAAATGTGGGTACATTAGATAGCCTGTCACTGAATGTTAAAGGTAGGATTTTCTCTGAATATATCATCGTGATCGAAATTGTGAAAATGATGAGTTGCTTTCTATGGGAATGTTTCATTATATCTCCCCTCTGCTGTGTTTAATGAGTCACATGGAATCTGAGGAATCACGCCCGTGGAGATTTTAATAGCAGAAGGGCTTTGGAGCGTAACACTTTGTTCTGTTTATGAGAGATGGGCTGCTTATCGTTCAACTGTGGCAATGCAAGACAAACTTATAGATTTTTCTGACTGACACAGTGACTTTTTATGTTGCAGGAACTCCACATACTGCATGAAGGTGTCCATGTCTCTGACAGTAGCGGAGAATGACACAGACCTCTGCTATAACTCCAAAATGAGGTTCTTTGAGAAGGCAGAACTAAGCAAAAGCAAAGAGATCACCTGTCCAGGTATTGAGGATTATATACAGCCGGGAGTGGAGCCCGAGATTTTATGGTACAAGGTAAGAGTCACTCTTTATATCAGCTATAAGTATATTTGCCCAGATAACAAATGAGAATCTCAAACTTCTGCTGTTGATTTAATGTATTTTTTTGCATGTGTAGACGTGCAAGCTGTTATGTAAACCACTGACCTCTGAAAACTAACATGCACATCATTTAGAAATCGAGACTTTGAATTAAAACTTTAAACTTACTTCAGAAGCAGTTCTTTTATTTGTGGTATAAACTTCCTCTGAGAATAACCCACTTAAGGTGAGTTATACTAAGGGTCCAATTAGCTTGAAATACTTCTTCCTGCGACTGAAAACACCAACAAAAGGCAGCTGCACATCACTAAATCTTGAGGACGAACAGAAATTTAAAATATATCTATATTTATATCCTTTGTTATCAATTCTTTAACCCCATTATAAACTTCTCCTCCTCCCGACGGAGTGTCTGAGAGGCAGTTGCGACGCCCACAGTATAACCGACCCGATTGCCAGCCTCTGCAGACCTCCCACGTCCAACCGGCCAGTTTGACAAAGCTGCTGGGGGAAGCTGGGGGGCCAATTCATCAAAACTGAATGAGCGTCGGATTAGGTGGCCACACCGCTTCTTCAGTTTCCCAGTGAATCAAATTAAACTGGTAGATAATGACTATGGGCTCCAGACCTTCCAGTTATTGGCTCTTGCTTTGTAAGTAGGGGCTGATTGAATTCTGGGAAGCTTGTCTTAGGACCACAATTGGAAACCAAACCCACGTTGCCCCAGTTTCCCTTCGCCTCAGGTATTCCGTGTGGTGTGCAGACCCAACATCTGGAAGTCCATAATACTGCATACTGCCTACTAAATAGTGCGCTGTATAAGAAAGCAAAGGGTTCCCAATCAATTTTACACCATCACCTGCAGTTGCCATGTATGGTGTGGTATGCAGTTGGTTAAATTTTAGGCAGAAATTTTAGGCACCCTCATCCTGAATACCAGTATCCTACAGGGCTGTGTGCTGAGTCCCCTCCTCTACTCCCACTTCACCTATGATTGCACACCTGTATATGGTTCCAACACCATTATCAAGTTTGCAGACAACACAACGGTGGTTGGCCTCATCAACAACAATGATGAGTCGGCCTACAGGGAGGAGGTCCAGCACCTGGCGGCGTGGTGCGCCGACAACAACCTGGCCCTCAACACCAAGAAGACCAAGGAGCTCATTGTGGACTTCAGGAAGTCCAAAGCCGGCACACACACCCCCATCCACATCAATGTGACGGAGGTTGAGCGTGTCACCAGCTTTAAGTTCTTGGGCGTCCACATCTCCGAGGACCTCTCTTGGACCCTCAACACCTTGACCCTTGTCAAGAAGGCTCACCAGCATCTCTTCTTCCTGAGGAGACTGAAGAAAGTCCTCCTGTCTCCTCAGATTCTGGTGAACTTCTACCACTGCACCATCAAGAGCATCCTTACCAACTGCTCTGTTTCAGACTGGAAAGCACTGCAGAGGGTGGTGAATACCGCCCAATGCATCACCGGTACCTCACTCCCCTCCATCGAGTCGGTCCAGCACAAGTGGTGTCTGCGAAGGGCACGCAGCATCGTCAAGGACACCTCTCACCCCAGCCTCAGACTGTTTGCCCACCTCCCCTCTGGGAGGCGCTACAGGTCCCTCCGTTCCAGGACCAGCAGGCTCAGGAACAGCTTCTTCCCCTGAACTGTCACCTTGCTGAACTCGTCACCATGGTGATAGCACGGTTACTTTACTGCTATTTGCACTTCCAGTTAGATGCCAAACTGCATTTTGTTGTCTCAGTATTGTGCAATCACAATACTGTGAAAAGTTGAATCTAATCTAAATCATTGTCTTTTTGTAACTTTTTCATCCTATAATAATTTGAAATAAGGGTATTTTTTACTTTAGCGCTTACAATTATTAACGACACTTTTAAATAAATACACAACATGTATTTATCAAATCATGTTGAGCTTACATTTCGCTCCGTCAGTCTTCAGAGTGAAGACCACAAATTGCAGATTTTTACAAAACCAGTAGATGGGAGACAGTGTTTCAACAGGGGCCGCACTGTGATTTTAATGATCACTGTGATGTTTGAAATACTTTATAATTTGAGCTGTCAGTGCTTTACTTTCAGTTTTGTGAGACTGTGTGATATCTACCAGTGTGTATAACTGGAGAAAGCTACTGCTGTACTTGCACATGTTTAGCTCCATTTATTCAGTATTCTCAAAGATTGGCCAAAGTTTAAAATCTCATATCTCTTCTTTTGTTATTGATTACAAGTGTGATAGCATTTCTCCTGTTGACGCTCAAGTTGAATCTCTAGTTTGAATTGCAAACTACTGACAGTACAACCAATGTATTTATTTTATTTTCACACATCCCAATTGTTTTTGTCTTTACTTTGAATAAAGGAATGCAAGCCAAAGCAGTGGAGACAGACCATAGTAAGGAGGAGGGACACTCTGTCGATCAAGGAAGTGCGGGAAGATGACATTGGGAATTACACTTGTGAATTAGAGTTCGGAAGCTTTGTGGTGCGGAGGACTACTGAATTATCCGTCACAGGTAAAGAGAAACGTCTCTACATTTCTTCAATGCCGCAAATCATTTTATTCCGGAGTCATCTTGCCTTACTTTTGTTGTAATCCTTTCATTGTGGTATTTACTGAGAGATGAGAGAATTGTTGAGATGCTAACAAAACAGAACTTGAATAACCAGGCACTGCCCACTGATAGCCCCAATGTGAATAATACTTTCATTCAGTGCATTTCACAAAAGAATATCTTCATCATGGTTTGTGTCTTTGTGTCAAAGCAAACTGTCTTAACAGTTTGTACAGAGACTGCAGCGATTCTTGTCATACAAATTGCTTTTTTTTAAAAACATGATCTTGCAAAAACAAAGTGGCTTGAGGTTGTTGTTAGAAATTAAGCATTTTAAAGACACTTTAAAGCTGATCCCTGCACCTTTTGCCAGAGTGTCACAGTCAATACACAACTGTTTGTGACTTCTAGGCTGCTTTAATTGCTAAGTAGTGGAATTCACACAGAGCCACTTCAGCACTTTTTCTTAAGGCTGTTGAAATATTTAAGCCTGAACTTAAAGTGTGTGACAGATTGCTTGCCACTGACACTGTCACAGCCAAGGTTGACACAGCAAGCACTGTGGGTAGGGAGACAGTGGAGAGGGAGAACATAAACTTTACAACTTCATTATACCTCTTTTTTTCCCAGCTTATCTCACTGGAATTAGCTGTGGTACTTACCCTGTGTGATCTCAAAATATATCACCTTTTAGTTTATCATTTAACATTTGATTGATACAGACTTTTATCTCGCCATTTTAATAGTGTTTATTTATGTTTATTTTATTTGGTTATTGTTGTTAGATGTTCAGGTATTTTCGTCAACCCATCTTCGAACATAATGAAACCTCTAAGAAATGCAGCAGAATTTACCGGCACTAATCATTTCACTTGCCACAATGGAAATAATGGATGCTGTCTATAATCCTATATCATCCCTCCTGGGCCGTTATAAGCTATCACAGCAGTGTTCATTTAAAAATGGAACTCGCATTCAGTTGGGTAGAATTGTTGATCTGCTTTGTGCAATTTTATATGCCAACAACTGAACACATAACTGTGATTTTTTTTTTTTCATGACTCATTTTGCTGGGCTTACCTTTCCTGTGGTGGTTCATGTCTGTAAGGATACTGACTAATGCAGGATGACTCGGTCTTACCCTGAAACAAAACAGTGAAAAGTGAATCGGCTGTGGATAGATGGAGGACTGTTACATTTCAATGCGGCTGCCATCACACATTGTGGGCGTGAGGGTCAGACAAACTGTTTGCCGTTAACTGCTACCTGATTACGCTTTATAGTCCCCTAAAGAGACAAAGACAGACTCCACTGAAGGCCAACCTGAGTCATAAATCATTTTCTCACCGGCCTCAAAATGCCATCCTAGGGGAACGGTCCTAATCTTTCCATCTACTTTGGAGACATTGAGCATTTCAAAACAGGTGGCAAAAATGATTGACGATTAGGCCATGGCGACAGGAGCAGCATTTATGATTTTTACACAAAAATACTGGACTCACCCAATTCATGTATTTTTGTTTGTTTGCGGTTAACTGAACCTGACAGTGTGGGACAACAGGCTAGGAATGGATTGCTTTTGGGTTGCCAGACTCTCCTAAATCAGTAATGAAATGACCATTGAGTAAGTTTAAATGCACTTGCACTGTATATTAAAATATAATTCTATAGTATGATAGCTGGGATATGCCAATATTACCTGGGACAATGTGGCCATACCATTTGCTGTAGGCTTTTGCAGTTTGTGTAAGGTCTGTGTGTATCATAATATACGCCCCAAAACATCTCAAGCATCATTGAAAGACAAATTTCAAGGTGAAAGTTTACACACAGGGTTACAGACAGGGTTATTTATAGTCCTTTTAATGTGAAAATACATACATATTGCAGTTTTACTATGGGATATGGGCTATGTGAATGTAAACACACTCAATGCCAATTATATAATGTGATTCTACTGTATCCACCATGTATTTTTGTCTAACTGGATAATACCTACAGTTTATTTACTTTACAGTAAGTAAGCATACTGAGAACTTGTCTAATTAGGTTGTGACATTTTCCTAAATCCTCATCAACAAATCTAGGAATGTTATCAGTCCCTTCTGTCAAGCTAATTGGCAATTTCATGAGGCCCAGGTTGTCAAACATGTTTCGAGTGCTGTGCTCCAGTGTGTTGACCCAAAATTGTCTGGTGACAAGAGATTATGTTTTAATAGTCATCTAGCACTTGTGTCTCCTAACACAATCCTTCAGAATGGTATAACAGTGAAGTTGAATCCCGCTATCATGTGGAAACAGTGGAATCAGTGCCCTCTGCTAGTTGTGATATTCACTGCTTGTGTTTGCTAGTTAGATTGATCAATTTTCACATTCAATCACCATAATAGCAAGCAATCTGGCGTTCTATTCTATGAGACGTGGCCAGCCATTGATCATCGTCAAATATCCTTCCTGAATTCACAGAGGCACCAAGGCGCCTTCATAAAAGTCTATTGGTACTCTGCATCCCTGGTCATTTAACCCAGTCACATTGCATGCCCACTGAACATTGCCTGACAATTTGACTTTAAAGTCAATATCAAACATAACATTAAATTATTTCATATAATTGATCATAGTAATTGCTACTTTTCTATTGCTGCTTGACAGGGTCAGGACCAGCTTAGTATGGGGAAACAGGAAGCAGGATATCGTTGGCTATACATTTTGATAACATCATATTATTGAAAGAGGAGGTTGCAAGACCTAACCATTACATATACTTAAGTATATCTACTATAAGTATTCCATATGGAGATCTGTGATACAAATCTCCTGTCTTTTGCACTCTGTATAATCCCCATTATGTGGGGAAAAAGTATACATGTAGCTGTGTATATGTATTTTTATCATCAACCTCCCACGGATAATTCCTATTCCCCATCAAAACCCCATCAGTCCTCTCCTTATCAACATCCCGCAGACCCCCTCAAAGCAGTACAAGGGGAAGAAAGGTCAGATTCCATTTGATTATAATGAGCACCGCTAAAACCATAATGAGCTCCCTCGCTACAATGGATGATTGGAAGCGGACATTCGTTTTTAAATGAAATTTCAGCTTTTATGACTGCTTTGTAAGGTGTTTGATGTCTTAGATTAAACACTACACAATAAAAGGAGGGTGATGAAATTGATATGGCAGAAACTTTTGTGTGTAAAATAGCCTCTGTCGGTGGAGCTAATGAGCTGGGACTGATGCTGTTAACCTGCTTTTCCATTTTGCACCAACACACAATGAGGTGTGTGTGGTTGACGAAGGGAATCGGCATGCTATGCAGGGCAAGCATGAAAATAACCATAAAGCCTGAGAGGTACTGTAGGGTGAAAACTATCATGAAAGTATCTCTCCGTATAAAACATCTCTGCCTTCCTCCTTGAACAGAGAATGATGCAGTCGCCTGATTCTGATCTGTTTTCATGCCCTTCGGGTCTGAGCTTTTTTAATGGAGAGATCTGACACGACGGTAGCTCTCTGGCTTAAAGAAGCTCTCGTCGCAATACTTGTTTGAACAGTCTTTCAATTTAGCACATTCCAAGCCAATTTCTCTAGAGAGTCACCAATGGCTTTTTGCTAGATAGCGCCGCGCTTTTTCAGTGTCTTGCTTACTATCAAATGTTATTGCACAGTGACTTGACAGTGTTCTGGTTGGAAATGAAAGGAACTATATTGTTACCTCAGCTCAGCCAACACTCTTGACTGATGGAACTTCCCACTTGGTGTATATGTTTTCAAATACAGTTTTTTCAGGCCAGAGGCTGTTTTCTGTGAAACTAGAGAATAATAGAAGTGCACAAGTTCAGAACATGGTTATTAAATACAACACTGTTAATGGCTTTCACACTACAGTGAATAGTTACAATGTATTTGCTAAATACAGTAAATGGGAAAAACACAAATTACTAAGCACTGGTGTTCCAGGAAATGAAAGAATGTCATAAATTCTGTAATCGTGACTTTAAAGAGGCTAAATATGCTATCTCGGCCTTTGCTTTTATAGCCATGGAGGAGGTAATTTCAATTTCAATTTATGGTCCAAGAGGAGGCAATTTAAATGTTCTTTGAAAACAAAGACAGGCATTTTGGATGTTTATCTTTATCTGAATGTAATGAGTGAATAATGTTTAAAGATTTCCTGTAGACATTTTAATGTTCTAGACAGTAAGATGTGACTGTGTCAATGATTTAATGTTAAGGGGTTTATTCCCTAACGACCTAATACCTGGGCCAAGATAGAACTGTATTGGCAGAATCTAACTTA
>CABFOQ010024712.1:0-13178 GCA_900660455.1 Gephyroberyx darwinii
CACCATCCCCACCATGAAGCACTGCCACCCCACGTCTCACTCTCAGCCTCACCATCCGTAGTCTTAACACCACAGGTGCTGAGCTCCAGCATGGCAGGCCCCGGGGGGCCCTGGCCTTTCCTCTAGCCATACTCAAAGCAGTGATGGGCAATAAAAACACTTCACACCTTAAGTGAAAGATACGACTTTAAATATTTTACACACATTCTGCATATGCAATTTATCCACACCTGGCTCTTAGGAGCAACAACATCTGGTAGCAGTTGCTTTAGAGGCAATTAATTCTTCATCCAAGCGACCAGGGTCCTCTCTGGAAATCTGGGAGAAGGACTGATGTGTAACTCAGATGAGTCTCACAATGCAGTTCACTAGGAGGATTGATGAAAAACATCTATTGGTGTACCAGGTACGGTACCAATTTTCGATATTAATATCAATTTTGAGGCACCAAAAGGTCTCAAAATTGGGATTCTTGTCATGAGAGCTCTAATTTAAACTAAAAAAAGGGACAGGACAGGAGATAGAAGTGCTTGTTTTGTGGTCCAACAACATTTGAGCCAGAGGCACTTATGCCACTCTACTGTTGAGTTCAATAGATAGATAAATGTCTGACTGAGTGCAATTTTGGAGGGGCATGTGTCCACGACAAGAAAACAGATCTGGATAATGATGAAAAATAACTGCCTGGTGAAGCCTGAAAAAAGCATTACAACGCAGATATCAAGATAGCTTAAAGTGATTGACTAACTGCAGAGTTAATACTTTTGGCTATAAACATTGAGTTTGATTGCACTACTTTGACTTCATCAGACTCTGACCTTTGAAACCACTAAATAAAACTGGTTATCACAATGGAGTTAAAACAGTGCCTAAGTGGTATATTGGGTTAGGACTGATTGGCTTGAAATTGTTCTCGCTCGACTCTTTTTCATCTTCAGTGTCCGGAAATCACTGCTTTCCTGTTGTCTGAATGGCCTTAAACATTTACCTTCCCCCTGTGCTGATAGGATTTCTTTGTTTACTGCTGTCTTTTCCCATGGGAATGAAAGCAGGTTTGGAGTTCAATGCTAAGTGGAAGCTGTTCTGCATTCCTATGTACAGCAGCGGCAGACTGCAACTTTTTATACTCATGCAAGAATTGGTGTTTACTATAAACCATAACGCCACGTCTCTTCCAAGGCCCCGTACATGGTGTGGATGTGAGAACAACACCAGGCAATCTTGGCAAGGTTATAAAAGAACAAAACAGTCCTCTATTACATTAGTGAGAAAGCACAGGGAAGTCAAACATTTGGCTAATATTTCCAAATCAGCACCAAAATAAGAGTGAGACCATCTGATTTTCTGTTGTGAGAGAATTTCACTCTTTAAGGTCAAGGGGACAGGATAGGTGAAGTTGGGCTGTGCTTCCTTTCTTCCTGTTTGTTTGGGTTTGCCTGCTGTTTTGGTGAATGGAAAATTGAAGCCCAGGGCAGGCTAGGTTAGACTCTACTGTAATCCTGTTTCCTGTTAGTTAGTTAGTTTGTTTGGGGGGTAGGGTTAAGGTGTTAGATGGACACTGGCTGTTTATCATAAACACGGCCTAGCCCAGAGAGGTCCATCTGCTTTGATTTTATTTAGCGATTCCCCCCAGGGGCCCTGAGCTGGAGTGAGAATAACAATACTTGAGCCCATCTGCTCCCGTAGAACCAGCCCCGGCTAAATTATCACACGCTACGAGCGGCTGGCATATGCTGTGGCATAAAGCTACAAGAGGGCATTGTGTGCCAGCTGTTGTGTTGACAAATACTTATCTGGCACTTCTGAAGTCAGCTTGCTAAGCTGGTTTCAAGTTTGACTAAAAACTAAATGGGGGTAAGGTGTGGAATTGGATTCCTGTGGGGGAGATGCATGTATAATACATACTGATTTATCTTGGGGTGTCTTCATGGTAGACATCGTCTGGGGAATTGGGTCACAGGCAATGGAACTTAATCCGAACGTACAGCGCAGAAACCTAAAGCCACCCAAGTGGTCAAAACAGACCGTCTCCTTAATCTTTGTTATCCTCCTGTAGAATATTAAGCATAACAGGCTGGGATCATGTTGTGGTGTGGTTGTATGTGTACAGTGCAGCAGATGATAGCTGTTTCAGAAGTCAAATTGGCATTGATCATAATAATCCTATCAGTAAAGAATCAACCCTTGTAATGGATAATACGTATTTCATAGATTTGAAAATAGAAAGAAAAGCCAGGTTTCTCCTGGTGTTAAAACTGCTGCAGCTCCCAAAACCTTACAGGAGTTATATGGAATTTTAAAAAAAAATGTATATATATATATATGCCGTATTAAAATAAAAAGTCCAACCCTTACAAAAAACACGATGGTACGAAAAACTGGCTTTTTTTCGGTCATTATGATGGTATCTCTTGGTACAACCATGGTTTGTTTGGTTTGGTGAAGGTAATGTCCCATGTTATCTACAATGTACTGCCATGGTAGTGACAAGATGGTAAAAATGACATTTTTGCCTTTATTTGATAGTTAACAGTAGAGTTATGTGGTATGCGCCTGAGCCACCAGGACGCCCCATCAAACATTTTTTAAAGGAAAATGTTTAATATTACAGCTTAGAGATGTGATTTTAGGATGCCATTGTTGTCATACAACTCCCATTGAAGATGACACAGTTTTCCTGCTTTTTTATCCCATTTCTTTGTTTCATCAGGGAGGAGGAGGTGATTACAGTCTTTGCTTTGTTGTCACTCCTCACGGCAGTGTTTGTACCATAGCACTCCGGTGCAAGAATGCAGACATCCACCAAACGTTTTTATTTTTAGATTTGAATCACTTTGTATGTCCTTTAATTTTGATGTGAAGGACATTGCATTGCATCTTAATGTACAAAATGTGCTATATAAATACAGTTTGATTTGATACAGTATGTATCAAGAGTATGTCTGCATGTGATGTCCTGAAATTCCTGTTTTTATTCTCATTTATTGTCCTTGGAGAATAAAATCATTCTAATTTTGACAAGGAGCCAAGGAGTACTATCCTTCCCAGGCTGAACCTACAGCCACGTGTTTGGGCGTTCAGCTTCTTTGGCTCAGCCCACAGGAAAATTAAAACCATCTGAAATGTTTGAATCTGAAAAATTGTCCTCCACCTGCTCTAACCCCCACTGACATGCTGGCCCCACTTAACCTTGTGGATTAACTGTATATAGCTCAATGGGTAGCGCATGGCCCTAACACTGCTGGGGTTACACTCCTACTAGGACGTTACATACTAAGATTTTACATGCTCATGGTACTGCAAGGCAGTTCAGATTCTCCGAATTGTATCATGTTAAAGTATGTCGCTCATCATTGCTGTTACACCACGCTGCCAACACACTCAAATACAGGAATTCCCTCGTTCTCCCATTTACTCACAACACTTTGTACCCTTCAAAATGGGTTTTATTTTGTTAACATTTACAGGAACATCACTGACATTAATTTCCATCCGTCACATATGTCTATACTGTACAGATGCAACAAAAGTCCAAGTCCCATCTTCTGTTCGGAGACTCTGGCGTTCTCTCGTGGAGGACATCCTCCTGTCAGTGACAAGCGTTAAACTTCAGCAGTGCAGAAACAAGTTCACACAGAAAGGCCCCCGTCAGCATCCCTGGGAACGGGGAAACGACGACAAAGGGAACTGGGAGTTGTAGTCGTCTGGGACCTCATTTATAAAATAGGCTCTGACTCCAATTTTGTGCTCACAACCAAATCCAAGATAGGGCAGGTTGTGATTTAGGAAAAGAAAATACTTTGGTGTTAATATCAGCGGGTTGTGTTGATTTTCTCCAATTTCCTGTGATACATCAAACCCAAAACTACTTTCCATCATTATCTATGGCATGAATATTTTCTTGCAGGTTTTTCATCGTATTCTTCAAAACAGTTTCACAATGTAATTTAGGAGTGAAAGTTTTTATATAAATATTTTATATATGAGGCTCCAAGGTTACCAGCCTTGTACCTCCTCATTTCCCAACCTTAGTTAACACTCCACAGCTCAACGTGCCACTATTGTTAACATTCAGTAGTTTCAATGGGACAGCTTAAAGTACAATAACTCACTTCAATACACAGAGAGGATAAGGAGTACCCGAAGCTTATAATTTATCCCCGCTTTCATTTTCTTAAAAAGGGAAATACATGTTTGTAAATATATGTTTAGAATATAATAAATAGTAATTGATCACAAATTTTAAGTTATCTGACGCATGGTTGGAAACATGACATGTCGCATGTTTATGAAAGGCAGCGAGAGCAAATACTTTCAAAATTCTCCTCTCAACCAATAGGTAATCAGATCAGTGAAGGGGCGGAGCAACACCATCTGTGAACGTAACCGTAAACATAAAATATAATTTAGATTTAGTTTATTCTCAACACACAAAGTCAAAAAAAAAAAAAAAAAAGACCATTGCAGTTTTTCACATCAACCTGTTAATTCAAAAAAAACATTTGCCAGGCTTTTCCAGTATTTCGCTTCATTGACCCTGTGAACGAATGGAGTGCTTGCAACAACCAGTTTTACAGCAGTAGCCATTGTAGAAGTCCCCTTTCATGCAGTTATCCTGCATCTATTCTGCATCACTACTGCACACCATTTTTGCTTCAAAAGGTATACAGTACAACCGAATGTATATTCTATAACAAAACTCTAATGTCAACGAGTTACCAGACCACTCCCTGTGACTTACAATGGATGAAAAGAGAGCAAATCTTTTCCACTTGGGGCTGGAACAAAAGTGCAGCATCGGTTCGGCAAGCGTGCAGCACAAAGTGAGACATTTACAATGGCTACATCTGTGCAGTTGTCTGTTTGTAAAACATATACTGTAGTATATTTACGTGGTATGATGGGGAAATATGCAAACCGGTTCACACCGAGCAGAATACTCTGGTCTTAATGCAATTCTACAGTAGGTTGACATCTATATTGTTGATGGTACACATCTGATACAGTGGAGAATTCTATGCTACTAAGAGATTTTACACAAGCTTTTAGAACAGTACACACAGATTGGATAAGGGTCTGCGCACTGCATTACTTCCTAAATGGTGGCGTTATGGAAAGCTCCCGTCTTTTACACTGATTAAGAAAAGCAGGACTCCCTTTCTGAAGGTAAATGAGGTGGCCTCTGTCCTCCCATTAGCTCATCTTGTTTTTGTTGCACATGTTTGGTCAGCCGAGACGAGACGAGACAAACACTCCCTCCCGCCCTTCTTCTCCTTCTTCCCTCCCATCGATGGGGAGTGAATCTTCATCAGGCCTAACTTCATCATCCGCCACCAACGCTCTGCTATGAGGCACAGGGAAGCTACAGAGGACTACGTGAAGAACACAACACGTCGACTAATGCACAGTGCAAATAGGCTTCAACTCCTCTCCTCAGTCTCTCGACTCTGAGACGTGGGCAGGCTTTGAGGAGAGGTAGGGTGGAGAGGGTTAACCCTGGACTGCACCCCTTGTGGCAGTCTTTTTTCTGTCAGTCAGTTTTTTTGGTCTTTCTGGGAACCTCCTGCCCTGGGATTAGGGTAGATAGGGTAGCTGGTAGGTGGAGGTCGGGGTGGAAGGGGCTGGGGGTTTTACTTGTACAGGCTCATGGTAGGGCTCTGGTACATGCACATGTAGGCATCGCACAGCAGACGTCGCGCCTGGCCCTGAATGCTCTTGGGATCTAGAGTGTGCAGCTCCTCTGGGGTCATCTTCAGGTAGGCCCCCACCTCTGGACACGGAGACACCTGGGGGATGTTGAAGCCATTCTGCCCTCCTGCAGAGAGACAGAGAGACAGAAAATGTGTTTTACGTTCATTAAATGTATTTGCAAATACAGTTTTTACCTAGGTCACATTAGAACTAACCACACTTGCATGTACAGTATTTATTTCAGTCACTGGGACTGTCATGTAGGCACATATATAGTCACAATACATCCCCAAGTCTTGCAATATGACAAGTCACTACAACTGTATGTTAACAGTGACTGATAAACGCACTTTGCAACAGAAATAGTGAAGAGTGCTGAATGTAGTCTGTATAGGGATAAATATGTATAGTATATTCTCAATTATATTTCTTTCTTTCTATTTCTTGTCGCTTTGCACTCCATGTGAGCTCCTGTTATCCTTGTACCATGGGTGTCAGTGTGCACTGTGAAACTTGTCAACTCATGTTGTCAATAAGCCCCAGCACCAATGTCACCAAAACAAATCCCTGTACATGTATTGTACTTGGCAATGTAAGTATTTCTGATTTGGATGAAAAAAAAATGTTTCCACATCTAAAAAAACATCTAAAAGCTGCTGCACATACCATCACGGTCTGCCATGCTGTCAAAGAAGAGCCAGGCAGAATCTGCGGTGCCATACTTGACGAAGGCCACGTAGTGACTGGTTTCGATGCAGAGCACAGCGAACAGCTCCATCCTCTGGCGAGGAAAACTACCCTGCCTCCCCGAACCCTCTTGTAGCTCCTTGGGGACAGACAGTTTGCCATGCCGATGGGCCTTCCTCCTCGGGTGGAGGTGAACCTGAATCAACACACAGGTTCAAACACACGGTTATAGATTGGGCCTATTTATGTTTATATTAAATGTACGCTTAAAAGATGTCACGTTTCACATGTTTCAAACACGTTTCAGAAAATTAACAGCACAGCACAGATAAAAATAACTATTTAAGGAATTCCATTAATTATAATGCCATATTATCATAGATTATACATTAGACAGAATAATTGACATATATAAAGCTTATTTCAGCAAATATGTTTAATATTTTTAAGTAAGGAAGTGAAGTGTCTATGTCCTACTAACTACTGTAGAAGCTTTCATACTCTCTCGTAACATAACAGACAGTATTATTCCTTGAGATTTGGTGCCACCAAGTGGTTGAACCTGGCCCATGCTTTGCAATTGGTTTCTTATTTTATTGATGTAATAATGCCCTCTGTCTTTTACCTGTGTATTGCACTTTTCACAGAACTGTTTTATCTTTCCAGCAGTGATATCCCCATCCTCATAACACTCGCGGCACTCGTAGAGAGCCAGGCCTCCGCAGATTCGACATTCCCTTGGCGCTGGAGAATAAAACACGTGTCTTTAGGCCATTCTGGTTGATACTTATATTGGATGAAGTGCTTTGAAAAGTTTGGAGCAGGATGAGAGGTGAGAAAAGAAGGTTCCCTTTATCTCAGTTGAGTTGCAGTGACAACTCAATGGAGTTTCATTACAAAATGTGATGGAGCCCTGAATCACCACTAATCCGCACAAATGCCCCAATTACACAGACACACACATCAAACTAACACACACTGGAGACAAATAATGGCTACATCTCACTGTCTTCAAGTAGGTCTGTGATGTCCAACTCGAGTGAGGGGAAGATCTTGTTGAACATTTTGAAGTCCTTGCCAAAGCGGGGCATCTGGATGATAAGGCAGGAGGGAGCCTGGTGGAAAGTAAAAACCGAGAGAGGGATTTGTTATCGTCAACAAGAAGTATGACACATCAGTAAATCTCAGTGCTCAGAGGAAACAACAGCACAGGCAACGGGGCTGCAGTTTCCCAGAGGACTGTCTCCACAATGTACTTGATATCGACCATATTATAGGCCTCAACAGTGAAGTCTAGTGAAGTCCTACTCATTTTTTGAACATATTAAATTAGTGTAAGATAGGTTCGAATTTTGGTTTCATCTCTCCAACACGTTTAAATATCTTCTTGACAGATGCACAAGGACATCTACATTTATCCACGTTCTCTCCATATGCATCTATTGCAGTTACGAATGCTGAAAATTCACCTCTGCAAACTTGAGGTCGCTGTTGATGAAGGACCACTCTAGGAGCTGCTGGCTGGTAGGAACTCCAACCTTGTCCTTCTTGTCCATGAAGATCTGGTAAAAGTAACAGTCCTGGACCTTCTGCCCTGCTGACCTAGATGACACCAACAAGTTCTTTGTTCATTTATTTTCTCTTTTTAGGTTCTATTCACATCCTGCTTTCTCACTGATAAAATTGAACACATGCCATTACTGCTGCACAAAAACGTATTACTTACCTACACACAAACAAACAAGGTTTTGACCTGAATAAGTCTTAGTCTAAAATCTAGTCGGCATCTGATGAAGACCTATTCAGATCAAAACATGGTTTGTCTAACTAAAGTAAATTTTGAATGGAGCAGCAATGGTTTGTGCAGGCATACCTTTGAATATCTAGAATGGAGAATTTCCCCAGGATTTTAGAAAGGATTGTGAACTGATTGAGGTTTGGAAGAAGCTCAGTTCTACACGTTTTTCAAATTCCATGACTTTTCTGACTCTGCCATGATTTCAGTAATTCTTTAGTGAGGGGAGGCAATTAGGACCAAGTCCAGTTGTGATGCTTTTACTGGAGTTAGTCTGAAACTGCCTAACTACTACTACTCTTTGGGAACAATATAACAATACGCTTTGGCTGCAACAGCCAATGTCTTCAGTAAACTTTGGTCGTATGTGTATATAAATAGAGGAAAAGAATTTGAATTCCTATAATACTTGACCGGTTGGAAGAATATGAACAAATTTTACACATTACACATTCCCTAGCCAGTTGTAGATTTCGAACTAGTCATGGTCAAAGCAATTCAGCATGTCCTGCCTTTTTTGGTCACCAAATAAAATGTTATTTTTATTTCTCCAAACTGATCAAAGTAAGCAATCATGGCACATTTGCATTTAGCTAAGAAGAACTGTCATCTAAAACAATACTTGAAACAGTTGCAAACAGTTATAGTTCATAACACACACGATAACGAGGCCCTGTCAAGTTACAAATATACCAAATTTATACCAAACTTAGATCATTTACATTGTGGCCTTGAGGCACAAATCATACACAAAAAGGTTTTTCACATGTTCAAACGACAATTGTCCCACTAACCTTAGCTTGAGCAAGGGGTCCACTCTCAGTATGTGATGAAAAAGGATATTGAGGAACTCCTCAGGATCTGGAGTAGAAGAAGTGAACAGGTGAGGTTTTAAACACTAGTTAGTAACACTCCCGGCCATCGGACTTGCAGATGCTGCCACTGTGCTACGTCAAGTCTTCATGTGTCTACATGTGGTGTACTAATGCTGAAACTCAATGCTAAACTGAGATTTATGTTTTTATTAATTAACTTTGTTAATGAACAGATGGCGCAGTGACTTAGTGGTTAGCACTGTCACCTCACAGCAAGGAGGTGATTCTGTGTGCAGTTTAGTTTATTGGGTTTCCTCCGGGTGCTCCGGTTTCTGGATTGGAGACTCTGAATTGCCCATAGGTGTGAATGTGAGTGTGATCATATTTTTATTAATCCTTTATTAAACCAGGTAGCTCCCATTGAGATCAAGATTCTCTTTTTTTCAAGGGAGACTTGGCCAAAAAAGCAGCATCAAGATAAAAAGTTGTGGACAACGTACAGCAATGTACAAAACCAAAATACAGTCAAATTCACACAGAGTAGTACGACTGGTAAACAGAGATCTGTCTGACTCTCCTACCTTTCTCTTCAGAGGTGAACCCAGAGGCAGCCTCTACGTTCTCCAAGATCCTCCTCAGCTTCATCACTTTAGTTGCACACACATACCCATGTCTGGAAGACAAACAGGGAGGCAAATCTGACTGCTGGCTTGTAAACCACATCACATTTAGGATTTGCTATAAGTGAACAATGCAACCAATTCTTGTTTCATTTAAATTCAAACTATCAAAGTTGTTTTTTAAAACTGCAGGAGTTAGCAAATGTTAGCATTGTGATGGAAATCTTAGAACCTCAACTTAGGCTCATCAACCTTAATGTCAATCATCAGCAGACACAAGAGAACAATTCGGTTAGTAGATTTAATACGTATATACGGGAAGAAAGAATGCGAGACCACATCAGCCTTGCTCAAGAGCAGCTGGAGACTCACATTCGCAGGGGGTTGACTATCTCTGTGCGTAACAGCTCTTGGGTCTCTCTGTAATACTCCACGTCGGTCTTCAAGCGCGGCCGCAGCAGAACTGTGTCCAGGACGGAGCTGAAGGAGAAAAGACTGGGGGGGGGTAGAGGACACAGGCACTCAAATGACTTTATTTGATTCATTTACACATTTGTTAACAGGTGAGATTTGGTGATGAATTTGTCTTTTCAGATATCCCTCCCATATACCCATACACAGCCCCCAATGCATTTCTTCTGACAGATGAGAGCCGGGGTTTGACCGATATAACGAGTCGATGTTGGGCGGCATTTATGGTTTTTTTTGCTGATATCTTATTTCTAATGAAAAGCCAACTCCATATGATAGACATGACGCAGTTTGTTTGATTGCATACCTATTTATTGTATAATTCATCAATAATACACTGACTGTCTATGGGATGCCCTTAACCTGAATAGATGTCCCACAGTCTAAAAGCTGTTTCAGAGGCTTTTCCACTGTTAGGAATTATTAGCCAAGAATAAAACACTGGGGGAAACACTGAATAGGTGTAACTTTTTGGGATTCAACAGCATTAAATGTGATTATTTACATTTAATGCTGTTGAATATCGGCGCTAAATATCGGCTATCGGCTGCTTCATTCCAAAAATTCAGCGACAGCATGGAGTGCTTTGCCCAGGGGCACTTTGGCAGCATTGGAAGGCACCACTGAGGTAATACTAGCCACCCTCTATTTGTCAGCTCACAAGCGGAACACACCCTCCGGTCAGTGCCAGTGGTCAAACTTAGAACAGTCTATTTGTCAGCCTCTAGCTCTAAGCCAACAGGGCATCCCAGGTTGAGAAAACAATACACAGTCAATCAGTATGTCAGAGGTCCAAAGAAGTCAATCCAAACTGGCATCCACTGTAGTTGAGAAAGTATTTAGAGTTAGTGTTTTGGAGCCCATGCCTCTTGTGCTTTTGGTTCAGTTTATGTTGTATTTTTTTAAAATCATTGCAGCATAAAAGATGCGACCAAAAGTAGATGGACAAAAAGAGTACTGACCAGAAGAGAGTTGAGTCCAGGTAGCAGGAGTTGTAGTGGCCCTGGATGCCTTTCTTTTTTCCCACCATCACATCCAAACCATCGTTCTCTGTGCGTGGAGGGGTGTTCTCATGCACCACCTCACTCAGGTAACCCCCGAATGCTGCATAAGCACATAGAGTGGAATTTTAAACACAAAGCCTTTTGGGAGCACTAGTTAATTCAGAGTCCTTTAGTCGTCTATTACTAGCCAACGATTAAACTGACAAGTCACTTAATTGTTCCCCTCCCTTCTAACAACTCACCGATGGAGTTGCAGCGCTCTATGGGGTTGGAGGAGTGGTGCAGCGAGGGGAAACGGGAGTCAGGCCGGCAGCACTTGAGCTTCACAAACAGGGCTTTCTTGGGCGGGCAGCTGAAGTAGCGCGTACCCTTGAAGGTGCCGTCCGTGCAGCCAACGCACTCTTCTTCCTGGGAGGGCAGGGCAAGATCACATCATATTACTGTCAGGTATTGCATGTGCTGCACAGTAGATACAGTGTAAAAAAACAAACCAAAAATTATATAAAACATTACACTGAAAGCCCCAGTAGTAGTTTACACTAGGGCGGGATTGATATGTTTATGTGATGATCTTATAGATTGATATTGGCCTTTCACAGATATGTTGTACTTTGGGACACAAGATCAGGTATTTTGTGGCCCATTTCCGATTAGCGATTTTTTAACAGTGTGATCAGCCGACCACCGATTGAAATGCTGCATTTTACCAGTACGTTCCTCCAACAACAGCATGTCATGTTAAAGTGCACAGCAAGCATAAACAGTAAAATCTCAATAAAGCATTGTGTTTAACAAATTGTCCTTATGGCATTTCTGGCCTAACCAGGTAGAAGTAAATCATGGTTTTTGTCCATACATAGTTATCGTATTGTTACGCTGCTTCCACACTGTGAGCAACATCATCAACAAGTCACCGGAAGTCCACTCATTTCCTATAGAGCTGAGCCACCAAGGAAACTCAGATGTGTGAACAGTCAACAAGCTTGTCAGAGACGTTGGCTGAGAGAAGTTGACCTTGGTTGAACGCTCTGCGGTCATCAGCCAGCCAGATATTCACACTTCCTCGTTTCCCTAATGACGTGACGTGATCATGAACAATAGTCCTGCCTGGCAACCACAAAAAAAAGAAGCTGGCAGCTAGCAACTTCTGCTTATTTTTGCAAATTCTCCCTCCAAAATATCAAAATATCAGAGGGAAATAATTTAATTGGAAGTCAAATATTATATTTTACTTACGTAATGTTGACCCAGCCTATCAAACTTGGCTATAAAGCTCTGACCTAATATCAAACAACATCAGCTGTTCTATGAAAACAAAAATAATGCAACATAAAATCACGATGAGAATATATTGAAATGTATAAATACAAAACTTATTTTTCTTGTTCAAAACTAGACCACTACATAGAGGCAACCAGAGCCTCAATCCTCAATCAGTCAGAAGAGAAAGGCCCAGAAAACAGCGAAACAAGTTGCTTGTGTGCGCTTGATGTCTGCTGTTAGCACATGAAAAAGGTTTTCATTGAGGCAGCATAGGCTATGCCTTCTGTCCAATACAATAAAGTGTTTCTCATCATACAGGCTATGAAATTCATTACACAATGATGATCATATGTGAGCTGTCTATATTTATTAACTGCAAATGAATGCAATAATCACTTTGAAAAAACTCAAGGAGCAAAATGAAATCACCAAAGGATGGATGGGCCTATTCTCTATTTGAAAAATAAAGACTATTCAATTAATGTCAAATGACACGAGCATAAATAAGGAATGTACGCCTATAATGTAATCGGGTAATTGAGCAGTAATTAGCCAATCACAATGATATGTATCAGCAGATTATGATCGCAAAAAAGCAAAAAAGTCATTAACAGCCAATAAATGTAATTTTCTTCCCCAATTACAGCTACTGAAATCCTATATCAGGGCTTAAGTTTACACTGTTGAGTTGTCTCACCAGTTCCAGCCCAGCCAAAGGCTCCAGTAGGCCAGGGGGCAGGCCCACCCAGCGGATGACCCCACACAGAGGGGGGTTCTCCTTCACCTCCACCAGAGAGCCCACCTCCAGACCTGGCTGCCCCCGGGGAGGCGT